>CAOKZL010004127.1:0-58654 GCA_948472985.1 Iguana delicatissima
ACATGAGTCAGCAGTGTGATGAGGCACCCAAGAAAGCCAGCGCGATTCTTGGCTGCATCGACAGGAGTATGGTGTCTAGATCAAGGGAGGTAATGGTACCACTCTATTCTGCTTTGGTTAAGATCTCATCTGGAATACTGTGTCCAGTTCTGGGCACCTCAATTCAAGAAGGATACCAACAAGCTGGAGCGTGTCCAGAGGAGGGCGACCAAAATCGTGAAGGGTCTGGAAGCCATGCCCTATGAGGAACAGCTTAGGGAGCTGGGTATGTTTAGTCTGCAGAAGAGAAGGTTAAGAGGGGACATGATAGCCACGTTTAAATATTTGAAGGGATGTCATGTTGAGGAGGGAACGGGCTTGTTTTCCACTGCTCCAGAGACTAGGACAAGGAGCAATAGGTTCAAGCTGCAGGAAAGGTGATTCCACCTGAACCTCAGAAAGAACTTCCTGACAGTCAGAGCTGTCCAGCAGTGGAATATGCTGCCTCAGAGTGTGGTGGAGTCTCCTTCTTTGGAGGTTTTTAAGCAGAGACTGGATGGCCATCTGTCAGGAGTGCTTTGATGTGTGTTCCTGCATAGCAGGGGGTTGGACTGGATGGCCCCTGTGGTCTCTTCCAACTCTATGATTCTATGTGTGTTATGAATAAGAAACTTTCTGGGGACCTAAAACAGACCCTCCCCCCAAAATCCACATATTCTGCATTAGACTTAGATGTGTGTGTTTTTGTTTTGTTATGTGCCTTTAAGCCAACTCCAGTTTGCGGCGACCCTATCATAGGGTTTTCTTGGCAAGATTTATCAGAGGGGGTTTGCCATTGCCATCCTCTGAAAGCCGAAAAAATGTGTGTTGTGCCGGGTCGGCCAGCTGAGTAGAGATTCGCACCTCGATCTGCCAGAGTCTTAGTCCAATACTCAAACTACTACCTTAGGCTGGCTCATGGGAAATACACCTCCTAAACAAATAGGAATGCGGTTTCTTAGCAGTTACTGGTGAAAAGAAAACGCACCTCTGTAGCTCCGTGTTTCCATCCAGCTCATCTCCAATCCGTCGCAGGCACTCACCCAACCGCTTGGTGTTAGGGTCACAAACCTGAGACTCCGAGTCCTTGAGCTCTGCCATCGTTGCCTGGATACGTTCGGAGTCTCCACAGCTCTGCACTCGGTCCCAGATAAATCTGCCACAAGGCCAGGAAAAGAGAGAGAGAGAGAAAAGTGAGGGCTCATGGGAAACTGCTCAGAAAGTGAGCCAAATTCAGTTTCACTGCTCACTCAGTTCCCTCAGTTCACCCAACTAGCTCCTACTGTCCAAAAACACTCCCCATATCCAGACACGTTTGCACCGTTAAACAAAGGGCTCATTCACATTAGAGAATTATAGCACTATTATACAATTATAACTGCTTTAGTTTTGTCCTCTGGAGTCCTGTGAGTGGCTGTTTAGAGAGATGTATTTAGACTTCCCAACCAGAGAGCTCCAGTGCCTCACCAAACTACAAGCCCCATGATGCCACAGGACGGAACTATGGCAGTTAAAGTAGAATAATCTTTTAATATATAAAAGTCAAAGTTTGTCTGTGCCAGGTGAAGATCTCTTATGACTGGCTGTGTCAGGCAAAGACCTCATATGACTGGCTGCCTAAGAAGGTTCTATGGAATCCTGGGGTTTGCAGTTTAGGGAGGGGCCTTTAGAATTCTCAGAGAGAGAGCTCTTGGGCCTCAGTCAACTGTGTCTGTCTTGAATAGGCTGGCTGCTATGGAGATGAGGCCTAGCAGCAAGGAGGAGGGCAGTGTATTCCCTCAGGAAACCAACCTCTGTATGTTAATAACTCTGAATACAGATTGGATTGGGAAATATGGAAAAAAGTTGCAGGTACTGAACAAGACAGTTTGGGGAATTAGAGACATAGGATCTCAAAACTTTCTAACAAGTATTACCTATGAGAAAATAAAACCCTGGGCAACACTGGGTATATACGCTAGTAGTGCTATAATTGTGTAGCATGAAAGGGCCCAGGACTGGGGAAGCAGTGACCTTCCAGATGTTATTGGACTCGTTCTCATCAGCCCTACACAGCTTGGCCAAAGCTGAGGCATCTTGGGAATAGCAGTTCATCAAGACCCAGAGGGCTGAAGGTGCCCACCTCTGTTCTAGACTTTTCTCACACAACTATTCCTGTTTGGACACTCACCCCTTCAGAAGCACTGTTCCTGTCTTAAGGATCTGATCTGAACTGGTGCCTGCAAGAGAAAGAAGGACCATAAGAAAACAACTCCCAAAACAGGGAGACAGAGGAACCCTGTTTAATTAGATAAAAGCTCACTGGGGGAAAAAAAGGAATAGAAAAATTGGGGGAAAAACATTTTTCTATCCCCTCGCAAAGTTCCTTTCCCTCTGAAAACTTAAAATTAAAAGTATGGATAATGAAATATTTTCTTTTAGAATGACAAAAAAAATGTTTAACATGAGGTGTTTATACATTTACTTCCCCAACATTATTTCTAAAAACTACATAAGAGGAAGATTTTTATGTAAGACTATGTACAATATCAGATGATTGCAACTTTTGGTCTTGCTTTCTTTTTTTCCAGTTCTTCTCATGAGAATGAGTGTGTTTTGACTTTTTTATGCTACAGAGAACACAAAGAGGCAAAATAATTTTCATTCTTTTACTGATGCTGATGGTTTCTTCTATTTTTATTGCAGTTTTGTTTTTTGCCTGCTCTTAGTAAGTGGCAAAAACCAAAGAGAGTGCTTGCTGGGCTGTGTATAGTAACTCTATCTGTAATAAAAAGTAAACATTTGGAGAACTAAATTCAGCTTGTACTAATTGTCTGAATAAACTCTAATTTTAGCATACCAAACATGATAATTTTATGACAACCATATTATATACAATACATTCTTAAAGTAATAAAGTGACTTTCAAACTCCAAAATATCACTTATCCCCCCATTTTTTCTGATTTTTTTTTTTAAAAGAAAAGAAAAGTCCCACCCCCTCCATGGCTTCAAAATTTCTAGAAATTTTACACCTTTAGCTCTGTTGGAACAGACTTTATGGCTCACCTAATCTAGCTACTGGCACTCAATGCCACTTGAAATCCAGTTCCCATTGTAATTAACAGCAACTTCGCCTGAACAAATTGACCAAATTCCCTTTCCCCTACCTTCAAGGCCAACTAGCATCATCCTGTTTTGCAGCAGTGAATTGTACATCACCTTTACACACTATGTAAGGGGCAAGGAACTCTGCAGCCTTGCAGGTGCTACTAAACTTTATTTTCCATCAGCCTCAGACAGCCTTGCAAATTGTGAAGGATGACAGGAGTAGTTATCCACCAAAATCTGGAGAGACTGAGGTGCCCTACCCATGTGCTATGTGAGGAAGTGCCATCTTGTCTGAACCATCTTTTTTTCCTATGTAACTTTTCCTGCCAATGCCAACTGGAAATTCTTATCTGAAATGTCTCTCAGGTAGGTGAACAGAGCAGTGAGGAAAAAGTATGTTGCTGGACTGCAACTCTGATCATCCATCACTGTGGACTATATGTTGCTTAGGTGTGATAGAATTTGAGTCCAACATGTGGTACCAGGTACCTTACTTTTTATTATTTTTATACAATAATATTTTTATTAGGATGTTCTATTTTTTCCTTTTTGTATGTTTTTAATTAAATTTTTATTGAACAAAAACAGAAAAAGAAACAAATAGCAACACTATATATCAATACATAAAATACTAAACACACTACAACACAGTACAAATTAGAAAAACTACAAAACTACAAGTAACAAAAAGAACTACAAGTAACTAAAAATTGGTTCCCATACTTGTTGCAAACAGCACATGTTTAGCAAATAGTTCATCTATTAATCCTTAAACTTTTGTATGTTTTATAACAATTTTATGCTGTTTTATATGGTTGATTTTGTTTTAAAATTTTATTTTCTGTATTTTATTTTAAAATAATTAAAATGTTAAAACATTTTAAATGTTTTTAGCTGTTCTGGAAGCTGCCTTGGGTCCCACTCTGGGAGAAAGGCTGCATATAAATACAACAATTAATTAATTAATTTCTAATATCAAGGTAAAGGGAGAGAAAATAATTATCTTTCTCTATATCACACTTCCTAAACATGATGCATGTATGAGTGTGTGAGACATCGGGCTTCTATCTGTTTTTTACACACTGGAACTTGCTCCTCATTTTTCTTGGGGACGTGGCAGCAGGAGACTTAATGAGCCAAATCAGAACTTTCTTTTCTGCCACCTCAAGAAAATAAGCCCATTTCCTTTTCGTTTCCCCAAGTAGCCGCCCCTTTCTCATCAATGCAATACTATCATTATGACTCATAATTTGTCTTTCAGGGTTTTTTTTACTGCTTTTCACAGTGGCGGCCTCAGCAACTTCTTAAAAATATCATGCACAGGTTGAAAAGTCAGTGTCATGTCCAAAGTCTACCTGTTACACCCACAACACAGAGGCTGCCAGTACAGCATCTTACAGTGCTGCTCCCCTCACAGCTATAATGCTGAGACCAGAGCCTTATTCTCTTCTTTAACACACCTCTGTATTTTTGAAGTAGTTAAAGTACTGAACTAGAACTCCCTCTTTGCCTTATCTACCTTACAGGGCTGTTGTGATGTTAGACTGGAGAGGACAACCACCTTGCACTGGTTGGTAAAACAACAGTGTGCAGTATAACAATTCTCACATGTAACTAATGAACTCAACAATCAGATCAGAATCAGACAGGACCAGAGGTGATCTAGGCAGACCTCTTGCTCCTGCCCCCACAGGGTAATGCCCCCTTCCATCATCCCACCAAATTGCCCCACACCACCAGAGAACATGAAAGCAAATGGCTCCAGTAAAGAAGTCTCTCCATGGCCTCTGCAGCGTAAACTCTACCATTCCTTCCAAGCCTTAACTGAGGTAACTCTGGTGTAATGCTTCCATTTGCATCTCCAAAACAAAACATAGCCTATTACATACAACCCATTTCCCACACATTCATGCCTCCTCTCCTTCTTCCCCACCCTGGTCTAAATTTAGACTGTAAACTTCGAGGAAAGACAGACAAGATTTCAAGCAATGACTACCAATCGGGATGGCTTTCCACAGGAACTGCAAGATAAACTTGCAGAAAACTGCCAAGGAGAGGAGCTAAATTGAAACTTCCATCTCCAGAAGTGATGGGTTTGCCACTGTGACTAACGGGCTGCTGGATTACATGAACTTTGATCCAGCTTGGCTCTTCTTATATTCTTTGCATGACGTAATATCAACTGCGATGGATATGGTGATACTCAACAGTTTCGGTGGATTTTTTTAAAAAAATCAGACAAGTATACGGAGGGAAAAAAATACAGTCATGAATCTTTATGAACCCTCTCCTGTGTGAGATTTTTATTTTTCAGCTCTCTGTTGTTTCCATCTCACATTTTAGTGATTTAATATCTTATGTTCATAAGACACTGAAAATATTATCATTGTGTATCTTTTTTGGGAACCCACCTAAAATGTTGTTACTACAACAGACGAGTAGGGCACAAGGAAAATAAAGACAAACAATGGAACACTTTCAGCCACAACGCTTCACCATCCCAGAGAGACTTGCACAGTGCCAACAACGCTATACATTAGGAACCCTTTTTTTTCTCATTCATTCGTATTTTAAAAATCTTATCTTCTGTTTTGTACCAAGACTTTTGATACTTCAACCAGGTGAAACAAGGAAACATCCAAGTGTGAAGAAAGAAAACGAACAAATACCCAGGGGATAAGGAGGGGGCAAGGAGCAGTTGTGGACGACCGAAGCTCATCTTGGGCCAGTCTTTCTCTCCCAGGCCATTTCCGCACTAGACTGTTGTAGTGCTATTATTCCACTTTCAACATCCTACGGAATCCTGGAGTTTCCAGCTTAAGGAGGGGCCTTTTGAGTCTGCAAACCCCAGGATTCCCCAGGGTGCTGCAAGTGGAATAGCAGCACTGTCACAGTCTAGAGCAGAAACGGCTCCAGTCTAACCCACCCGAAAAGCGTGGCTGCTGGAAGGATGCAACAGGGACGTGGAGGGCAGGCGAGCCCCCTTCGGCTCCTTGGAACAAAAGGCACAGAGGGCCAGATGCCAATCGGCGAAATGAGAACTAAAACAGCTTCATGCCCAGGCATGCCCTCCATCAGACGCAAAAGGCCGCAGCCTGACACATTCTTATCTGGAGACCTTTCCGCACGAGACTGCTATAGTGCTATGATTCCACTTTCAACCTCCTATGGAACTGGGGTTTGCAGTTTCGGGAGGGGCCCCTCCCGAAACTGCAAACCCCAGGATTCCATAGGAGGTTGAAAGTGGAATCATAGCGCTATAGCAGTCTAGTGCAGAAATGGCCTGGGAGTAAGTCTCATTCAACTCAATCGGGCTTACTCCCGAGTAGACATGCACAGGCTTTTAACTTGATCCCCTCCAATTTTTTTCTTTTTCGGGAGGGGCTGTTTTTTCTGCCACCCCTGCAGAGATCGCGATCTCGTCCTTGTCCTCTCTTCTCCCCATCACAGTCCGCCGCCCTCCGCATCCCCATACCCCTCCGGATCGCCGCCCGCCCCTTCCCCGCCATTCCGGGGCTGGCTCTCACCCGCTTGCTGCGGCGGGGCTCAGGCTCCCGCGACCTCCCAGGACCCGCCGCATCCGCCATCTCGCCTCCGCCGCGCCGCGAGGCGAACCAAGGCAACCCGCTCCTCTCCACCGCCTCAGCCTGGGCTTTGCTTTGCCCGGCCCGGCCCCGGCCAGGCCCCGCCCAGAGCCGGCGAGCCGCCTCACGAGGAGTCACGTGGCCAAGGAGCCGGCGGAGGCAAAAGCGGACGGAACGAACACGGAGAGAGGGGCGAGGGGGAGAAAAATAGGCAGAAAAGGCGCCTCCTCAGTCACGTGACAACGGCCGGGTTTGCCGCCAACCCCCCCATCAGCAAGGCGGCGATTCCTAGAGCGGCACAGGCGCCCGCGAAACCTTCCGTGAGTTTCCGGTGAGGGCGAGAAAACTCTTATTTCAACCGGAAGTTTGGCGTGAGTTGTCTACCAGTGTCTTCCCGGTTTTGCCAAAAACAGTCATTCCACCACCAACAAATAATACCGAATCACCTATTTAATATGTTGTGATTTTGATCCCTTAGAACAGTGGTTCTCAACCTGGGGTCCCCAGATGTTCATGGACTTCAGCTCCCAGAAGGCCCAGCCACTATGATCAATGCTCAGGGCTTCTGGGAGCTGAAGTTCACAAACATCTGGGGACCCACAGGTTGAGGACCACTGCCTTAGAACCATACCATCGCGATGTAGGCAAGACCTCTCTTCTCAGATGACAGTCATTATAAGTATGCATTTATACTGTACATACAGTCATCCCTCCACATTCGCTAGGGTTAGGGGCACAGGACCCCCGTGGAAGTGGAAAAACCGTGAACAACTCTTAAGGCCCCCCCAACCATATTTAACACACCAAAAAAGGATGATCAGCATATTCAACCCACTGGATTCCTTTGAGGCCTCAGGGTTCCTTCATAAGGCAGATGCGGCTGCCTGGTGGGGCTTACTGCCACCTCCGCTGCTGCCCCACACCATTTTTAAAAGGGACTTACAGGCCTCCTTAGCAGTTTCTCAGTCTCATGAGGCTTGCAGTCCCTATGAAAAATGGCACAGGGAGGCAGCAGAGGTGACAGCAAATAATCCGTGAAGAATCAAATCCGCAAAAGTGAAACCCGCAAATGTGGAGGGCTGACTGCAATTATTTTGCATGTATGGAGCTTTTTTTTCTTTTGCACCTTTCTCCATGTTGGGTTGTTGTTAATGAGTGGAAAGCTAAATGAAACCCTTTCCTAACTTGCTTTGATACCAATGACATCAGCAGCCCTCTTTCCAAAGCATGGGCAGAGGATGATTGGATGAGGAACAGCCATGTGAGGAGGAAAGTCAAAAGAACCTTCCCCCTGATGGTTAGTGGAAAAGGTAAGGACTTTCTGCCCTACACTGTTATAGCTATTATTCTACTTTCAGCATCCTATGGAATCCTGAGCTTTGCAGTTTAGGGAAGGGCCTTTAGAATTCTTAGCCAGAGAGCTCCTTAGCCTCAGCAAACTACAAATCCCAGAATTCCACAGGATGTTGAAAGCGGAATAATAGCACTATAGCAATGTGGTGTAGAAAGACCTATAGTTACTGTTAGTAACAATATAAAAATTAGTTTGCTGTCATAGCAAACAGACTGGGTGGACATATTTCTATGAAATTTGCAGAGGATGTTTGGAGTGATCTGATTTAATATCTGGGCTGTGAGGCCTACACGAAATTCACTCTAATTCAAACAAAGTAGCTCAGCTTGTCATGTAAAAGTTTTGGGTGAGATCAAAAATTTGTATGTTTTTTAAAAAAAATTCCATAAATTTTATGACATAGTCTTCAGATGTTCATTTTTTAAAAAGGTGATTGATTTTAATGTTTTTATTTTTCCTGTTAATACTTACAACAAATTATATCAGACAGTATATCATTCCAAAGATAAACAGACCTTAGCTCCACCCTTACAAAGAGTTTCTAAAAAGTGAGAATTTTTAGAGTCCACAAGTCGGTCTAAAAAGGATAGCCATGAGGGTGATAGTAGACACTGGAGAGCAGATAAAAGTGATATACAACAAGAATGTATGTTTGGCTGATTGGAAAAAGTGCTCTGAAGGGCAACTGGCAGTGATGGGCAACATGCTAAATATTTCAGCACTAAAGAAATAGGCAGTTATCCTCCCAGAACAGTTGGAAGAGAATCATCATGATCAGTGAGTTCATGATTCTTCTAAACAAGGCTGAGACTACCAGTAATATCTTAGATATCATTGTTATTTTCTTGGATAGAAGGGATGTGAATGGCACACAATAGTATTGAACCAAAGCTTGGCACAAACAGCAGCTAGTTTTTCTACTTACTTTTCAGTATTGCTTTTAAAGGGCATGTTGAAGCATTTTGACCCAATTTATTTTTTACATTTTATGTCCATGTTTGATCAGTCCCTTTGAAAAACAAGTAAAATATCTCCGAAATGATGCAGTGCATAATGAGTTACATTCAATGATCAATGGGTTGCCAAAGCCCATAACAGAAACAAATTACTTCCAAAGGTAACCTTCTGAGACCCAGCATGGTGTAGTGGTTTGAGCATTGGACTACGATCCTGAAGATCAGAGTTCAGTTCCCCACTCAGCCATGGAAACCCACTGGGTGATCTTGGGGACATCACACACACACAGCCCCCAGAAAAACCTGCTGTAGGTTCACCTTAGGGTCACCATCAGCTGGAAAGGACTTGAAGGCACAAGTCCTTTATATATCCCACCCTCTATGTCAAAATCACAAGGCAACATACAATTAAAATCAATTTAGAACAATTTAAAACAGTAAAAAAATAATTTTAAAACTCTTAAAAACATATTAAACAATTTTAAACACATAACAGTTTTGAGACCATCTACCTCTATAGATTTGGGTAAAAGTTGTTAGACCCTACCAAAGGCTTTTGATAAAAAGCCATGTTTTAACTTGGTGCCAAAGAGAAGCCAAAGGTTGGCACTGGTTGGGCCTCATTTTGTACAGCATAGTAACCTTGCTCCCATGACCTTACACAATTAGAAAACTTCCACTGATCTACAATTCCATATAAAACCTGAATCAGCACTTCTTAAGTATCCAGTGTGGAGAACAGGCTACCTTTTCCCCCCAATAGATCAAGAACTAGAACCAGATTTTTGCCCATTGCCTGCAATTATTTCTTTCTTTTCAGGAAACTCACCAGGGAACAGGCAGCAGAGGGCTTGTGGCCTCCCTCGTACTGGTACCCAGACCACCACTCGAGTAGCACTGGTCTAGATCACTTAATAAACGGTTGATTGTGAGTTCAGCTTGCCTAATCAAACCAGATTATGGAACCTTTGTGCCTGCAAAGTAGTACACGTTGCCCATCACAAACTAAATTCACAAAAACATGCAGCTTTGTTACAAAATGATCTGGCTTGGTCAAGTAAGCTCAGTACTGTCTGGTGATGTAAAGTGTTGCAATGGTTAAACTGTATTTTTTCCCCCCAGCGAAGTAAGCTGGATCAAGGTGTCCTTGCAGCGCAGCTGTGTTATCTCCAAGAGAAAGCTGCAGCTCGCTCCCTGGGAACCGGGAATGTTTGTATTACATCATGTTACATGGGAGTGGCCTAACATTGTAAATTTCCCTTGGTCTCTCTGATTATGCTTTGTTAGCTTATACTATGCTTCTGCTGTGTGTTATGCTGGCGTGAGATGTAGGTTGTAAGATGTACTCTGCTATATGTGTATATATGCATACGTGCATACACATGCTTGCTTTTGTACTATGTACTTTGCTTTGCTTAAGTAAATAGCTGATTAGCTAGCCACGACAGGTCAGTGTGTGTTTTTTATCCTGTCTGGGACAATCAGCATGAGCTTAGCACTATAGAAGTGCTAGACGCTCTGGACATGCTCAGGAGAGTCTTGCTATGCTTCACTCGACAGGTTATGGGCTGGTCTGCCCAGTTTGTACTCAGTCTATGCCAGTAAGCTCCAGGCTACACCATGTCTGATGGAGATCTATGTCAGATGTGTGTCTTCGTGACCAGAGTTTGTGCACTGGAGGAGCTTTGAGAGGCTGTGAGCTGCTGCTGCAATGGCATTCCCTGCCAGTGATGGGCTTCCACTGGAGAGGCTGAACAAGACCAACTATTCATCATGGTCCATCAAGATGGAGATGTTTCTCCGGAGGGAAGGCTGTTGGAATGCTGTGTCTAACCCTCCTGCCCAGTCCTTGGCTAAAGAGCAAGCAGCTGATGAGAACGCTCATTGTATCATTGTGTTGAGAGTTTAAGACAGCCAACTCACCTACATCCGAAGCGAAGGACTGCTGGGATGCTCTCAGGGCGATTTATGGCCCTGTGCTGAAAGGGAGTAAGGTCTCTTTGACCCGACGTCTGTACTGAGCACAGCTGAAGCCTGATGGATGCGTGTCTGCCCACCTGCAGATGCTGACTCTGTTCCACGCTCTCCAAGAGAGAGGTATGAACTTTTCTGAAGCTGATAAAGTCTACATTATTTTTAGCTCCTTGGATGACTCATGGGATATGCTCCTCACCAGTATCGGTAGTTTGCCAGAGGCCAGTTTGACAGTTCAATACATCTCCAGTTGCATGTTGGAGGAGGAGGCCCGGCGCAAGGATCGGAACCCACGGCGAGGGAGGAAACAATATTCCAGAGACAGCTCATCAGAAGAATGAGGCTACTGCTGCTTTTGCAGTGAAAAAATGCTTCAGGTGTAGGTCCACAGAACATCTGAAAAAAAGACTGTCCTGTTCAGTGGCGAGGTGACTCTGCCAAGGCTAAGAAGGGCAAAGACAAAGAGTGCCAGTCTCATGTGTTATCTGCTGTGGTGTGACCAGCTGAGAAGACGTGTTTGTGACTGCTGGATAGTGGGTGCAGTCAGCATTTGGTAAATGACAAAAGTTTGTGTCTATGAAAAATGCAAATGTCAACACTGTTACTCTGAGAAATGGGTCCAAAGTTCCTGTGGAGAGGGAAGGTACAGTTCATGTGTCTTGTCTTGGGAAAAATCTAGACAATGTATTGTATGTACCTACGCTAGACTTCTGTTGTCTGTGTCTAGTTTGGCACAGACAGGGTACGAGGTTGTGTTCACTGGCACTATTTGTAAAATAGAAACAGAGAAGATGAAAGCACACACAAAATGTGTGGATGTAAGGTATCACAATGTAAGACAAGCAGTGGATGATGGGTTAATCAATGATGTAATGACTAAGTGTTTGGTAACTGTGAAACACCAAAATATTGTTACAAAACTTGGAATGATCAAACAAGAGTTGTAAGGTACGTCTTTGCTGGAAAAAGAGGAGCAGTGTCGGGTGATGTAAAGTGTTGAAAGGGTTAAACTATAGTTTTTGGGGTTTTTTCCAGCAAAGTAAGCTGGGTCAAAGTGTCCTCACTGCTATCTTCATTGGAAAGCAGTGCTTGCTCCCTGGGAACTAGGAATGTTTATATTGCATCATGTTGCATGAGAGTGGTCTAACGCTGTAAATTTCCCTTGGTCTCTGTATGTGATTATCTTTCCTTACATTATACCATGCTTCTGATATGTTATGCTGGCATAAGATGTAGGCTGTAAGATGTACTCTGCTATACATGTATGTGCGCATACTGTACACGCATATACATGCTTGCTTTTGTACCATTTACTTTGCATTGCTCAAGTAAACAGCTGATTAGCTAGACATGACATGTCAGCGTGTGTTTTCTTCTCTGTCTGTCCAGTCAGCATGAGCTTAGCACTACGGTGTAGCTAAACACTCTGGACATGCTCAGGAGTCTTCCTATGCTTCATTCAACAAGTACTTGTCCATTTTTCCTTAACTGCTATTACCATTATTTAAGAAATAGCGCTGAAACTGAGCAAAACAAAATCTGCTTGTATATGAAGGCTGATTTTCCCTCCTAGGATTTCAGACAGTACAAATTAAATGCTTGTTTTAACCAAATAGCTTTTATTGAAAAGAAAGAAAAAAGCATTCTCTTTGACCAGACTTTTGCTTTTGGGAATCGCAAGGTACATTTCCCTCATCTGGTAAAGAACACAGACTCATCAGTGTTTCATCTGAGTTCCTTGTTTTGACCTACTGTAACAGAAAACAAAACAAAATGTAACTCCCTTATAAAGTTCATTTACTGAACTATTAATAACATTAAGTAATTCCCCATGGAGAATATTATAAAAACAGTCTGCTGACTGCTACTTATATGCATCTAGCTTCCAACACCACTGAGAAAAAAAATAATTGGCATTACAATTTTAACAAGCAGAGTTATGACTTTTGTTCCCCACAAACACAGAAGTTTAGTCCTGTTAAACAATGGTGGTATCTTGCAGACAGCTAAAATGTACAGCTTTTCTTAAGTCTGGTCTCCCATGCTAGTCAGGAGGCTCACAGTAAATGCATGCTGAACATCCACCATTAGTCAGTTCCTCAAAGATACTGGCCAGCTTTAATCTTCAGCAGACCACAAGCTACATCTTGCTCAACGTGTGCGTGGATGGGATCTTCACTTGCACAGAGAAGCACCCCACACTGAAGATGCCAGTGGAGGTCCTACTAATGATGTGCAGCTTCTCAGACAGAAGGATGACGATCATGATGGCACTGACAACTATTAAAAACATGGCACTATTAGGTCATCAGCACTATTGGATTCATCAGCAAAACAGGTCTCTGCTTTCAAAGAGCTTACAATCTAACATGACAATGCGGAAAACAATGGTAGGAGGGGAGTAAGACTTAAGTGGACAGGGATGTACGTTAAGCGGAGGTCACCAATGCTTTAACGGAGATTCAACATTCACGGCTTTCTTGATTTCCTGGACCTCAACCATTCTGTCTTTTGAACATGGCCCTTCAAAGTAATCATCAACAGTTTTATTTATCACCAGTATTAATATAGTTGCCACTTTCTGCATCCCAATTACACTCTGATCCCATGCACCCTCAAGTATGTACACTGTGCATATATATCCAAGCCTATAACATTATACCTCATTGGAAGCGGATTGTAGTCCATGAACACTCATGATAAAATAGATCAGTCTTAAAAGGTGCCACAAGAAACTTTGTTCCTTTGTTAGAACAGACTAACAAGGTTACCTCTTTTAAAATAACTCTAAAATCAAGTAACTTTAGTTTTCAATTGTATATTTCTCGCCCCATATTTTTGATAGAGAATTTATAAGGTCATTCTCTCAAGTAAAATCAGGAGTCCAAGGTGCAAGCTATAAAATGGTTCCAAAGTTCTTTTAAAACCCAATCTTGAATGGCCCCCATTTCACGGATGTTTTTAGGCGTTTTTTTCCCACTCACTTTAAAGTTGTCCTGTCCTTAGAACAATCTTCATTAGGGCTGCATCCTCAATAGACGTTAACAATGGAATCCCTACACCTTGTTCAGATTTTATAGGGATTCTAGATTACATTGAAATCTTACCATGTCTTCCAAGTGTTGCTTGGAAGTGTTGCTTCTGCCTTTTTTTTTTTCCTATCACACCAAGTGCAATTATTTTGAAAAGGATGGAAGAGGAACACAATTATAGGTATAGATGTGAGTAGCCAAGATTACTGAAGTTATTTACTGGGGTCCAAAAACTTATTTTCCAAAGCTCTGTCTAAGCACTATTCTTCTAAGCACTGCTGTCCCTATGTCTTTTCAGAAATTGTGATTTTGATGAGGGCAGTGATGTGTTGGACAAAGGAACCTACCACAAATCAATAGACATTCTCTTTAACTTTTGCAGTGAACGCCATTTCATCATTCCATTTCATATTTAAAATAGATAATTTCATTAGTGCTAGCATGCTTCTCAGCTATATTTTTTTGAAAAACGTATCAATGAAATACTAGTTAAGGAGTATTTTTATCAGTATGACATTGTAACATCTTTTAAAAAGGGTGAGAAAAAAATTCCAGTCGCTACCATTTCAGTAACATGATTTCTCCCCCCACAAAAAAAAAATCCAGCCTAGAATTCTGACCCAGTTGTGAGCCAAAACAGCTGTTAAAATAGTTTCAGTTATTGAAAATATTTCATAACTTGTACTTATGCTTAAATGAACAAGTGTCTAGTGCTAAATAAATAATTGATTTCTGTAAAGATTATTGCTTTTTTTCCCTCTGCTAATGGCCACTCATAAATTTTCCTAATGACTCTACTCATATATCTAGCCCACTAGAGCGAACAGAACAAGTTGCATGAATACACAAAAAGTACAATATCCCCAATGGTATGGAAAAATCCAAATGTAACTGTACCTGTAGCTTACGGTGGAAAAGCAATGATTAGCCAAGGAACTGCCTAAGTTGGAGAACCTGACTAAAATCATTGATTCAAATCAGCATAAGAAGTTTAGTTTCAGCAATTTTTCTTTGTCAACCACCTACTACACCAGGGGCTGCGAGCCCTTTTCTGCCCAACAAATTTTAGGCTGTGAAGGGTGTTGAGGACCACATTATAGCACTGTGTGGGACAAAGAGCACAGTCTAGGTAGGATCAATGGCAAATTCTACTGATCTACACCACTGCAGCAGGTTTCAGGAATGCAAAATGTTGCCAGTCTGCAAACCCAAACTTCTTTTCCATGCAGAATGTTGGCAGTCTTTAAACAACCTCCTGATCACTGATTAGAGATAAGGGCAGAAGTTTGGCAGGCTGAATGGGGAGGCTCAAACTGGGGCCGAAACAAGTTGTTCAGGCCCACTTGTAAATCTTACCAATGGTGCAATATCTTTTAGGAATGCAAACCGTTGCTAGTCTCCAAACCTGAGCTCAGAACCTTACCAGTCTTTACATAATGTGTTATCTCCAATCATTGATGGGAAATAAGAGTAGAAGATGCTCTGCAGGCAGGATGGGATGTGCTGTGAGTTGGAGAGTCTTTTCTCCATCACTATAAGTATAGCACCATAGAGCAGTGGGATAAAAAACAACTCTCTTTTTATCAAGGATATCAGAGGTTGGAAAAAAATCAGCAGCCGTCTTCATGACCTAGGAGCTAGAACACATCACACCCTACATGAGATACATTCCCATTGGAATTTACTATTAATCCTGCCCGTCTTCTGCCTGGACCAAAATGTATCCATTGCCTCGGTGATCCAGATCAGCTGGGCTCTCTCTTTCTTCCACCTCATCTTCTTCCTCTGTGGGTACACGTGTCGCTGCTGAGCCAGGCCCTTTGCTGCACCTGGCAAGCCACTCTTTCAACAGCTGTCGAAGGAACATAACTGGGATGGGAAGAGCAGCCACAACAATAAGGCTGACCAGAACACCCAGGGCCCATGGTGGATATTCCAGCTGCTGTTCCTCTGCCTGCAAAGAGACAGATAGAGAAGAAAGATAATGAATAGGCCCATCTGTCTTTGTAATCCATTGTGTCTAATGTTTTCAATGGCTGCATGGTTCAAAACAGTACAGTAAAGAAAGTTTTTCAAATCATGGCAGTACTGCCTCACCAAGAGAAGCTGTATCTGTGCCATGTGCTAGGGGGCACAGAGTTCTCTCGTTTTGCTTTCTACCATATTTGCTGTAAGGCAAAGAAAATTTTGGGTGCAGAAAAGGAGTCTGTGCCATAAAGTCAGGGACACATTCAGAGATCAACATTTTGTCTGCAACTAAGTTACCTAAGCTGTATCCATTGGTGCAGTATTTTTTTTTAAAAAAAATTAATTATTTTTTTTTAATTACCTTTTCTCTGTTCCAGGCCTGGTAGGTGGGCCGCTTCAAAACCATGCGTACCAGACTTGCTAGCAGCAGGCACAACATTGATGCCAGGCTAACAAAGCGCCACATGTATTTATAGATTCTCCATGGGCGCCATCCTAGCATTTTTTCTATGTCACTTAGGAATCTGTGGAGGTAAGAGATGAGACCAAAGTGGATTATGAGTCAATGAGTGAAAAGATTAAGATGTCTTGGAAACTCCAAGTAAGAAGATCCAGGTTTTGTCTGAGGAAACCAAGTAGGAAACCAAGAGGAAACCTGCAACTCCCAAACAACAACATAGGAAGGACAAATTGGCAGACAGTTAAGAAAAATTAGAAGGTAAGGCAGAGAATTACCTGTCAGCTCCATAGATCCAGGCCACCGCAAAAGCTTCAAAAGCTACCACAATAAGCAGGGGAAGGGTGGCTGAATAGTCATCAAACATGGTGACAAAGTAGTTGCCTGAGCGCTGAACAAAAACCAGGCCCAGCAGGAATCCAACAATGCAACAGAACACTGCAAGAATAAAAAAGAGCACAATGGCTGATCAGCTTACCTGTGAAACAGTAAAGCTTCTACTGAAGATCTGAGACATGGGAAACAACAGTCCTAGATATCTGTGGCCTTGTTTGAGGGCTCAGAGGAGCACATGAAGCAGGTCCCTCAGGCAACCAATAAGAAAGGATGTGCTTGCAGGGTTGGCTGAAGGCAGTTTATTGCCTGAGGTGAAACAGCAAAAAGTATTGCCTACTCAGATCAGAATGCATAGTGTCTGTGGCCAAACAAAGTTAATTTGGTACCCAAGAGAGAAAAATAACACAAGAGTTTCTCCTCTTTCTTGAATTAAAAATAACAACAATAAATCACATCTTTATCTATTTGCTGCGTTTTCACTACAGGCAAAACCTGCTGCCTGAAGCTGCCTCACACTGTCTCCTGGGAGAGCTGCTCCTGTGTGTGGTAGGATGGTGGTTTGGTGTCTGTGAACATAAGAGAGGCTGGCTCACCAACCTGTCCAGAGGCCCTTTCACACTGCCCAATTGTAGTGCTATAATTCCACTTTAATTGCCATACCTTCCTCCTTTGGAATCCTTAGGTCTGTAGCTGAGGGAGGCACTGGAGTGCTCTGGCTGAGAATTCTAAATGCCCCTCCCTAAACCTCCAATCCCAGGATGGAACCATGGCAGGTAAAGTGGAACCACAGCACTATAACTGTACAGTATGAATGGGCCCCTGATGTAACCCACCAAATATATTTGGTGTCTCCAAGGAGAGCAGAAGCCAACCTGGTCACACTTGACTCTACATCTTACTCTTGCTCCCCACAGAAACTGCCACACAAGCTGCCACAGTGCAGAATGACCTGCGTTGACTGACTGGACTGGTCCTATGAGAACAACAAGAGGTAGAAAATCTAGCACACTGAAGATAAAGCTATGCTAATCTTTTCAGAGACTTCCTAACCCTAGTCCTTTCCAGACATATTAGGCTTCAACTCTCTTCTTCCTTGCTGTGCACACCCTGCAGCCTGATGTGGTACCCTGTCATCCCATCACCACGGACGACACCCGCTGAGCTCTGCTCCTCACTCAGCATGCTGTCAACGGTTGCCCTTACATACCTGTGAAAAGGGTCCGCCGACGCTGAAGACGCTGGAAGTTGTCCAGCAGAGGAGTGATGATCCCTTGCATGGTCCCCAACATGGTGCTCAGTCCCAAGTTCAGCAGCATGAAAAAGAAGAGCACAGACCAGAAGGGGGCAGTCGGAAACAGTGTCATGGCCTCCGTGAAAGCAATGAAGGCTAGGCCTGTGCCCTCCACGCCCTGGGGAGAGAAAGAGAGGGTGAATTTGGAGAACACCTACTGAAAAAGGCAAGCAGCAAGCTTAAGCTAAACAGAAGGGTTGATCTGGACAAAAGACTGCATTTTGCATTCCTCTCCCCTGATAAGCACCCCAAATACAGCTGCTTAGTGGGCCAGGGGCAAGGAGTACTTTATGGCTGCCCAGTTCATCATCCTGCCTGGTCACCTTGTTCATCTCATCCTCTGCATGGCAGTCTCCAATTTCCCACTTCTGCAGCAACAATTGCTCGGTGTCATTCTGGAGCTTTCGATACCAGGCACTATACTGTGAGGCAGAATAATCTGTGAAGTTTTCAGGGAGGACAACAGAGAGGGAGCCATTCAACGCTAGTTGTGAGAGAACTGCTGTATTCCTGCAATGAACAAACAAAATGAAAGCTGAAAGATGTAGAGGCTATGAGTCCGTTAAGGTGGCTAACAAAAATGATATTCAAATTTAAATATAATTTTTTAAAAAAACTAGTCTTAAAATATCAGCAGAAAGAAGCAACAGAAAGAAGCAACATTGGAAATGGCACCATTTTGTTTGGAAATTTTACTTTTTGGGACTACAATTCCCAGAATCCCCTAAGCAGCAGAGGTAAAAGATATGATACTACTTGGGTAAAGATGTGAAGGCCCAGGAAAAAACTGGAAAAATTCAGAAAAAATAGTTGTTATTTTTTCATTTTTTTTCTGAAGCCGTTTTTGTTTTGTTTTTTTTCTGAAAAATTGAAAAAAGGAAGAAAATTGATTATGGAATGTTTCATTTTAGCATGATGACTAAAATCTTTAAGACAAGGTGTTCATATATTCTCCAAATCCATTTCTAAAAACTACGGCTGAAACTGAAACTGACAACTATAGTTCAGAAAATGAGTCTGATCAAATTTCATGCTTATCCATTGAATCTTAGTCCCTCCCTCCTCCCTTCCACATACTTTCCCCTCCTCAATTCTTTTTATGGGAATGGGTGTTTTCCATTTGATATTGTGGAGAGGAAATATAAATAATTTTCTTTGTTACTAATGTTGATGGTTTCTTCTGGTCTTTTTTTAAAAAATTTTTTTTGCCTCTTTCACATAAACTAGCAAAACCAAAGAGGTTCTGTACAGTCCAGGAGATTGTTGATCCATTTCTATAAATAAAAACTAAAAAAAAAGTAAATTCCATTTGTAATAATTATTTGAATACGCTGTATTTTTAATATACCAATTGTGATAATTTTATGCCAAATCAAATTGTACAGTCATATTTTATGCTCATAACAGAGTGATTTTCAATCTGTAAAAAGTGCTAATGTTGTGTTTTTTCAGTTTTTCCAAAAATTTCAATTTTTTTCTGGGGAAAAAAATGGAAAAAAACCCCAAGTTTTTTCCATGGCTTCAAAATTTCCAGAAATTTAACATCTCTGCACTTGGGAGAGCTTGGAAGCTGCCTCATTAAGGTGGCTACTGACCTCTCTGCACACTTCTGCGTGATGATGTTGGCACGGAAGCCCAGCACAGCGAACACAACCAGTGTGGCCAGGACTGAGGTAAGGAAGTTGACCAAGGCCACAAGCAGCGCGTCGAAGTGGCAGTTGTTGTGGTGCTGATTGTAGCTGGAATAGGCGATGATGGTGCCAAAGCCCAGGCCCAGGGCAAAGAACACTTGGGTGGCTGCCTGGCGCCAAACCTGCATACTCCCCATATGGACAGCTTGGGAGCAAGAAAAGAAAAGAGTGGGCAACAAACAGTTAAACAAGACTCATCTCCAGTGACCAAAGTATGTCACTCTTTGCACCCACATTTACTACATCTGCATCTCCACTATCTCTTTTCTGATTTTTCCCAAAAGCAGTAAATATCATCAGACTTTGTGGTCGTGAGCCCTCAAGTCACTCCCAACTTATGGTAGTCTTATCACAGAATTTTCTTGGCAAGATTTGTTCAGAGATTTGCCACGGCCTTCCTCTGAGGCTGAGACAGTGTGACTTGCCCAAGGTTACCCAGTGGGTTTTCTGCCGCCAAGTAGGGATATGAACCCTGGCATCCCAGAGTCCTAGTCTAGCCCGTACACCATGTTGGCTATTTGGCAGACTAAAAATTATCAGTGTGGACCACAAGCTGAACATGAGTTAGCAGTGTGATGTGGCAGCAAAGAAAGCCAACGTGATTCTTGGTTGCACCAATAGGAGTATGGTGTTTAGGTCAAGGGAGGTAATGGTATCACTCTATTCTGCTTTGGTTAGACCCCATCTGGAATACTGTGTCCAGTTCTGGGCACCTCATTTCAAGAAGGATATGACAAGTTGGAGCATGTCCAGAGGACAACCAAAATGGTGAAGAGACTGGAAGCCATGCCCTATGAGGAGTGGCTTAGGGAGTTGGGGATGTTTAGTCTTCAGAAGAGGTTAAAAGGGATGTCATGTCGAGGAGGGAGAGGGCTTGTTTTCCGCTGCTCCAGAGACTAGGACAAGGAGCAATGGATCCAAGCTGCAGGAAAAGAGATTTCATTTAAACCTCAGGAAGAACTTCCTGATGGTCAGCAGTGGAATATGCTGCCATGGAGTGTGGTGGAGTCTCCTTCTTTGGAGGTTTTGAAGCAGAGGCTGGATGGCCATCTGTCGGGAATGTTTTGATGTGGGTTCCTACATGGCAAGGGGTTGGACTGGATGGCCCCAGGGGTCTCTTCCAACTCTATGATTCTATTTGACTAGTCCTGATTTCAGTTGGATTTAACTGCTTTAGGATAATGAGGCAGGGCAACGGTTTCCTCTTCCACTACAGAACAGATAGGGAGTTATGGACTTCCAAGTATTGTTGAACTCTAAATTCTCATCATCTCTAGCCAGCCTGGCCAGTGGTGAGGCACAATAAGAATGGTAGCTCTTCAACATCTGGAGGACCAAATATCCTCTGTCTCTGAGCTACAGGCTGGAACATCGACCTAGCTCTGTTATGTTGCTTATCCTCAACTACTACTGTGGCTGATAGTCATTGTGTTCATCTTATATGCCTTCAAGATTTATATAGAAATACTGTAGACTGTACTTCTTGCATTTCATAAACATTAGGTCTCACTGTTCACAATTTTTTCTACACTCCCATACGTTTAGGTACCTCCTCAGAATAACATCCTATACTTCTGATTAAGTGCTCTCTAGTCTGTGAAACCATGTATCACAACAAACCTGGTACAGCCCCAATCTGGGCACATTTATTCACGTTTCACTGAAGTCCATATAATTACACTGATGTAATTGGCATACCGCTCATAGGCCATTTCCGCACTATACCATTATAGTGCTATTATTCTACTTTTAACATCCTGTGGAATTCTGGGGTCTGTAGTTTAGGGAGGCCAAAGAGCTCTTTGGCTGAGAATTCTAAATGCCCCTTCCTAAACTGCAACCCCAGGATTCCATAGGATGTTGAAAGTGGAATAATAGCACTATAACAGTGTAGTGCAGAAATGGCCATAGAAATGCACCCTTAGATACACCATTTGTTGCTTTTAGTGTATAGAACTATAACTTTCCACAACCTCATGTCAGACTTTACAAAAGCAGACTTGCAAATTCTACTTTGAGTTTTTTGTGATATTCATAATCTATGTGCAGATAGAATGGCCTGGGCTCCAGGCGTCTAAGAATTACTCAATCTTAGAGCTTGGAAAAGTTACTTAAAAAAAGAAAAAACTACCAGCCTACAGAATCTTCCAGAGAGCAGAGCCCCTGGGAATTCTAGTGATAATATTCTGTGAAGTGGAGCCAAAAAATTAATAAACCTTCATATTGTCCTGCTCTGGCTTCCATTATGGTTACAAAAGTAATTTGGTCTCCAATGGAAGCAGGATCTTCTTGATTACCATCTGTCAAGGATTTCTGCTGAGTCAGGCATGGTTTCCTCTAAGTCAGTGGTTCTCAACCTGTGGGTCCCCAGATGTTCATGGACTTCAGCTCCCAGAAGCCCTGAGCATTGTGGCTGGGGCTTCTGGGAGCTGAAGTCTACAAACATCTGGGGACCCACAGGTTGAGAACCACTGCTCTAAGTGGATGGCAGAAAATGAAGTGATGTGGCCAGAGGTGCAGGCGCAAGGTTAATATGTCTGTCTATTATGACTACAACTTGTGTACTGGGGAAGGCCACATGCCAGAAAAATGATTGGGTCACCTCATATATTCAGGTTGATGGTTAGCTCTTAAAAAGGCTACAATCTGCTGGCACAATCCACCAGTCCACCAGTTCGTCATTTTCCTGGCTCATCATGTTATGGTGCTGTCTGTGTTTACTGTGTAAGGGGAGATTCTGTCCGTTTGTATCTCCAACGTTATTCTTTGCACCTGATGTTTTGCTTTCCTAATTGCCTTTTGGAATGTTTGCTGAAAGCCTTATCCTGGTGTGCAGTAATAAATCTGCCCTAAGCTTAAAGAACGAGTCTCCAGCCTTTCTGTCTGCTTAACTGAAAACTCCGGTCATGGTGAAGTCTTGCCTCACTGTCTGCACTCTGCGTGCTCAGAGGAGCCAGGCCCAGCCAAATCCTGACACCATCCTGGGTTCGTGAATTCCCCTCCTACTTTCCTTTCTGGCACTGTGCAAACCAGCTGAAATATTACTGTTTTGATGTGCTGTGCTTTTTTTGTTGCTTATTTTGGGTTGGACCAAAACCTTGTCATGATTACAGCAGACCATGAATGAGCATGTGAGAAAACAGGCAAACGTCTTGAGCTTGAGACAGCTACTTTTGTGGCTTACAGCTCCAGAAGCCTGAGACTCCCAACCAACACGCTGGATGAGGGATTCCAGGAGTTGCAGTCCAAAAAAGGTAACCATTTCAAGCTCTGGTTAAGCCTATATGGAGCTGTAGCTTCTTACATCAGGTGTAAACATGATCCGGATCCCATCAGCAGCCCCTTCTAGCAGCAGTGCCCTGACCAGGAAGCAAAAGAGAACCACATAGGGGAACAAAGAGCTGAAATACAGCACCTGGGAAGGAAGGAGAAAAGAAAAATCAGCAACTGCGAAAAGGTAGACTTTTGAGCACTCTGTAGCTTCCCTTCTCACTGTCTCTCTCTGAAAAAAATGCCAACTGATTGTAGACTTGATCCCCTTGAAGGGTTATAAAAACCCAGCTACAGTTGATTTTCTTGATTTGGTGACATGCACACTATAACATCCCTGGCCTCAGGATAAAGCTCAGTGTCAAAAGAACCCACATCTCAATAGGGAGGAGAGGGCAGCTCAATTTTAGTTATTTAATTGATTTATATTCTGTATTTCTCCTTTTACAGGATCCAGGACAGCTTACAAGCATTTAAAAAACAGGACACATTTAAAAAATATTTGTACAGATGTTTACAAAAAGGACAGTTCAATTAAAAACAGAAGATTAAAACAATATAAAATACAAGTAAGACACAGTAAAAAAAATCTAAAAACACAACTTCGTTAAAAATCCTTCCAAAAATTATAAGCCAAAAGCCTGCCTGAATAAACAACCTTTGTCTGATGGCAAACGGAAAGGAGATCAATATAGCACCAGCTAGTTATATTTACTAACAGATTAACAATAAAACAGAGAGAATGGTTCTTTTGCCTTGCCTCCCTTTGCTTATCCTTGGTCATATCCTTTCTAGATTGAATATCTTTCAGTGCTGACCCTCATGCTTCTCTGGCTTCTGCTGGTAATGCAGGAATCTTTCTCCCCTTGCCAGTTTTTGTCACTGATGCTCTAACCTGCACTCCACCAACTCAGGCTATTCGTAAGATTGCCACATGAAAAGAAGACAAAGTTAGGATGGAAAGTTTACACATCCTCTAACTGTTGCATAAAACAGAACATTTGAACATGTAATGTCCATGGCAAACTACACTTGATGAACTTATTTTTTAACATACCTATTAAAGGCTCAGCTATCATCTTTTTCATGTGGCTGCCCTTGCTATTTACCTTCTGTCTTCTCCTTTCCATCCCCCCCCCATCCTCTCTCTGGCCCTTTTCGCACAGCATCTGCCATGCGAAACAGGGCCTGGAGCCTCATGCAATTGCGTGGAGCGATCTGCATGACGCCCTCGCAATTGCGCAAGGCTCCAGGGGCCAGCAGGCAACGATCTCGCATCTTTGCATTTTCGGCTTTAAACCAAAAATGCTGCGCGATCGTGCGTTGCTCCTGGGCCCCGCGCACACTTACCTGGCGTGCGGAGCCTCGGGAGTCAGGCTGGTTGCGCTTCCTGTCTCAGTGCAGCCTTGGAAGGTCCCAGGTTGCACTGCGAAAGGAAGAGAAAGGGCTCTTGGGCAAGCAGGAAGCTTGTGCAGAGCTGAAGAAACCTGGATGTGAGGGCCTCTCACAAGAGGCTGCTCGTGCGAGCACCACACCCCAGTGCCAAGAAGATGCGGAAAGGGCCTCTGTGTTTTCCCTCTGCTTGTGTGGTCCAGCCCCTATTTCAGGAGTTAGTAATTTGCAGCTCACATGCCACCTACAGTCCCCAGGGCTTCCACTGCATCTCATATCTTCTATTCCCCTAAAAATTATCCCCCATGTCAATTCTAATATTGAAAAAGCCCCCTCAAACAGGCTAAGAGAACCAAAATAGGTCAAAGCAATCAGCTGCGACCCCAAGAAGACACAACAGGCCATTTAGGGGAACACAAGTTGGGAGGACAGTCAGATGTGGCCCTCTTGGTGTGACTCTTGGACCTCTGGACGCTGTCACACCCCACAAGTCAAAGTCCCAACACCTGCTTCTGCAGCTGGAAGCCACTGACAGTGGTCACTTCCGCACTAGACTGTTATAGTACTATTATTCCACTTTCAACATACTATTTGCTATCTGTAGAACTCTGCCTCTAGCATCATTCTTCATATGTAACAACTCTAGTGCTTATTGGTTGTTACTCCAATGTCATCTACAAGCAAAAGGGACAAGAGACCTGATCTTCTTTTAAAATCAAAAGGTGAAAATTCAGGGAATGGGTCTGAAATACCCCTCCCCCAGCTTTGGCCCAGATGGTAAGCGTGAAGACAGAAAAGGTGTATTAATGACTGACCTTGCCGGAAGATTTGATGCCTTTAATCATTGCCAGACCCACCAGTACCCAAGCAGCAAAGAGGCAGCCAGTAAGTGCTGGATCAAGACCTCCGCTCTCTTCAATGGAATTGGTCACATGCAAAGCCTTACGGTACCAAAAGTAGACAGTGGCAGAACTGTCCATACACTCTGCTTCTATAAAAAATGTAAAAAAGCAATTTAAGTCTGTGGTAGAATAAAGCAGAATAGACTGTCTCTCTGCCTGGTTGCCAGCCAAGTTTCAGTTACCTGAGACAGTTTGGTTCACTGTTTCTGGGCAGTCAGTCCAAGGTAGGGGAAACTGGAAGGAGTTAGCCAAGTAGAAAAGACTCCATGCAATAATAACATTATAATATAGAGCGACAAAGGAACAAACCTAAAGGGAAGAAGAAAGAAGTCAGCATCTCAGTAGTCTCACTAAATACTGGTGCAGCTGCTCCAGCAGGAGGGCAGCTAACTACATTTTGGATGTGTTTAGACATCACAATAAGCCAAGGTTCTGCAGCAATCCTAGTGTACTGAGGATAAATGCTCTGGCTCAAACCTTGGAAAAGGTTTTTTCGGGGGGGGGGGTTAAAACTCTCAGAATATACTAATCATCATGGTTAGTAGCCATACTGGCTGCAGGGTTCTGGGAGCCATAGTTCTCTCCACCCCCCAAAAAAACTAACCATTTTTCCAAGCTCTGCTTTGGATTATCTCTTTCTAGAACAAACCAAATATTGGATCCAGAATTTGTTCCATGTATAGTTCTCTGCCTGTCAGAAGAGAAATAAGCCAGAGAGCCTAGAGGCTGAAGATTATCCATAACTTATTTAGTTGTTCTTGCTTGTTCAAATCATCTATTATTTGTCCCCCAAAAGCTGGAACCCTCTTGAATCCCATCTTGTTGTTGATGTCCAAATGAAGCTACGATATAAAAAAACATTTAAAACAAATGTGCTTCAAACTGGCCTTATAGCTCTTTTCAGAAAAAAAGGAAGAGATGGAGGTCCAAGAATCCAATAGAAATTTTGAGGTAGAGAAGAGAGAATTGATACCTATACCATTTTCTTACGGAAAACTACTACTTCAGGTCTTTGTGCTCCCTCCATTCTGACCATGGACAATTTTTTGTGTGAAGATGGCATGGCAGTAAGGAGGAGAGCTAAGCCACATCCTCACCCCATGAAACCAGAGCTCAGAAACTTTTTTTATTAACAGTAACTTCCAAAATCCTCTAGTCAATATGTACAATGTTTTTAACAAATGCATTTAGAACTGGGTGTACAGTTTACTTCAGAAAAAGCAGCAAGGGGAAATTAGATAGCAATCCAGTCTAGGATCTTGCAGATCTTGGCAAAGTTATGTTCTGGATTACTGTTCCCTGAATCTCCCACTCATTACACTGGCTGGGACAATTTTGGCAACTGTAGTCCAAAAAGTAACTCTGCCCGGTTCTATCCAAAACATTTAGAGTGGTAGACCGGTGAAAAGATGACATACAGGAAGATGTGCTCACTGTAGGAACCTTATAAAGGTCCTTTTACCTACTACAAACACTAGCCAACTAGCATTTATTCCATGGATTGGCTGGCACACACAGGCCACCAGCTGCTGACCTGTGATATTGTTTCATATTGTATTCTTTAAACAGAACACAGATGTAGGAACAAAACACAATGGCACTCCTGGAAGTGCTGCAGCAGGATACTCACCACACAGCTTGCAAAGCCGATGCCCACCAGCCGGGGACTGATGTACTTCCAGACCCCAATGCTGCCCTGTCGGATAATTTGTCCTGCTGCCAACTCCAAGAAGAAAAGGGGGATCCCAATGACAAAGAGAAGCAGCAGGTAGAGCAGCAGGAAAGCACCTATGTCCAAGAAGAAACAGAGATACAAGCTGCAGCATCCATTCTGCAGTTCATTTCAGACACTCCAGCTTCCCAACCCTGCAAGCCCTTCTCTTTCATTTGTGATAATTAAAAGGTGAAGACAGATTCACCAGCAAAAACAGCAGGCATGGAGTTTTGACTGCAGAGGGAGGTTTCAAGGTTGGTTTTAATTTGCTTGCTGTGGTGTTTTAGCATAAATCCTAAGTAGGAACATTAACCCCTTTGAAAGCCCAATGAAAGCCCAGAAATTTAAAACATGAAAAAGAAATTACAGACACTAGAGCCTTCCTTGGAGAGCAAAAAGGGGGCAATCTTACTGTTGCTACTTTTGCTATCAATTCTGTTATCTTGTTGTTGTGTGCCTTTACGTCGTTTCTGACTTAAGTTGAACCTATTTTCTGGGACTGAGAATGTGTGATGCTCCCAAGGTCATCCAGAGGGTTTTCATGGCTGAGTAGGGACTCGAACCCTGCTATCCAGGGTCACAATCCAATGCTCAGACCACTACACCGTGCTGGTTCTGCAATTCTGACTTATGGCAACCATAAGGCAAATCTATCACACTATTCTTAGCAAGATTTGTTCTGAGGGGGTTTGCTATTGCCCTTCTCTAAGGCTGAGAGAACGTGGCTTGCCCAGGGCCACTCAGATGGTTTCCATGACTGAATAGGAATTCGAGCCCTGATTTCTTACTCCAGCACTCAGATTATTATTGCTCACTGGCTCCATCTTACTCCACCCCAATCCTAAATTTATCAGAACTGCCCATCCACTCACCTCCCCCATTTTGATGGCAGAGGTAGGGAAACCGCCAGACGTTGCCAAGTCCAACAGAAAAGCCAACCTGGGCCAGGATATACTGGATCTTTGATCCCCAGGCAGGCCGGGCAGCAGATTCGTCAGAGAGCAGATCTTGATTGGATTCGACTTCAGGGGTTGCTGCAGATTCTAGATCTGCTTTGGACTTCTCCATTGATGGTAGGGATATTCAACTCTCTCTCTCTCTCCCCCCCACACACACCTACTTACCTACCTAGATCCTACAGCCCTTACACATTCATGCACTTTCAGACTTGTGAATTGAATGTGTATACACAAATACACACAATGTGGGCACAACCACCTGTTCTAGCACACACTCTGTAAACTACAGTTCCAGAAAAACAGAAACTGCACAGTTGAAAATTCATACGCTTCTTGCGTATGAATCAGAGCTTGGAATGTTATTTTAAAATCCTAATACATTGGCTGTTTATTCTTCTAACTTAGACTACATTAGCATGCCTTGCCATTATTTTTACAGTCCTTTTTTAAAAATTATTATTTCATAAAGCCTTTAAAAATAAGAAAAAAGTCAAGAATGACTAGTCTTCGCAAATGACCATTGAAAACGTAAAGTTTTAGGACTAACAAGTAAATGTTACTAATTACACCAAAAATCAAATCAAATAACAAATTAGTGTTAACATTAATAGGAGTATGGTTGTAGTGCTACTCCCTCTTTACTTCTTGTATTACAGATAATGCTGTTAATCGTAACACCCTACTTCTGATTTCTGGTATTAATAAATATATACACCTTCCACTCTTGAACACACACAAACACACAAAAATTCTGCCCTCAGACTGTTGGGTAGTCACTTCTATGGAAGCTTCTACACTTTCTTTCTTTCTTTTTTTTACACAAAACAGTTGTGCTGACAAATTACTAACAAAAAAAGAAGCACTTGATAGTGTGTTAATCAGCTCTTCTCTGTCTTCAGTCACAGCTAATTTGCTGAACTTGGCTGCATTTGGATATATAAACTTGCTCATTTATATCACTCAGACAGAAGCAGGAGACAGGACAGCGTCCAACAGGCTTAATGATCTAGAGGGCAACGAGACACAAGCACACACCCACGCTTGTTGATGGCTGTCCAAAGCAAAAGGATTCCAGCCTGGAAAACTGAAATAGTCACAGAAAGGACAAGTGAGCAAAAGATGAAAAAAGACAGTATGTTGAAGAATCAGGTCAGTTTGGATATAACATGCCCACATCTCCAAACCAGGGTTTTGAAAGTCAGGAATTTGCCTGAAGCTTCCATGCTTCCCCTGCACATTCCTCTCTCCTTCTCCTGTAATAACAAATTTTGCTCAAATACCTGAATCAGCATATTGTAAATCTGCCTTCAAACCAGGGACTGAACCCTAAGTTAAAGTGCGGCCTCAACTCGGGCTAGGAGGCTGAATGCTAGAATAGGCCATTTCTGCACTACACTGTTATAGTGCTAGTATTCCACTTTCAACATCCTGTGGAATTCTGGTATTTGTAGCTCTCTGGCTGAGAATTCTAAATGCCCCACCCTAAACTTCAAACCCCAGGATTCCATAGGATGTTCAAAGCAGAATAATAGCACTAAAACAGTTTAGTGTGGAAATGGCCATAGGTTAGACTTGTTTGGGTATTAAACCAGGCATGGCTCCTCATCCTTGTCTCTTAAAATGGAAGGTCCCTGCCATCTGTTGGCTAATCTGGATTCTGTCTGTTGTTCCATTATCACCTTCTGGGCATCTAAGTGCCCAGTTCATGATGGTAGTTAATTAAACCAGACAGTTAAGAGTTAACATTAATACTCTACTTAAACATTCTTAAGTATTGGAAATCTCAATATATTTACATGGGAAATGAGCAGACTCTTTGGTACTCTTTCAGTCTATCTATTACATGCATTCATAGATATACAAACATAAGGCATTGCCCTAAGGGAGAAACACAAACATGTCACTGTCTGGGTGTTTGCTTCCATCTTATTACATAACAGTGCATACAAGGCATCATAGATTAATTACATTATAAACAATGTTTAGAGGACTGATGACAGAAGCATAATAATGATTCTTTCTGTCTCTCTGCGATGTATACTGCAGCAGGGGTAGGGAAAGTACAGCATGCAAGCTGTACGTAGCTCCCACAAGGCTGTATTTTCAAACATTTCCCCCGGGAGGAAAAATCATAGTGAAGGAAAAGAACATCATGACTCCGGCTACTGGCCACAGAAGGAATTTACAGCCCAAAATGCCTGTAAGGCACCAGGTTGGCTGGAACTTTAACTATAATGGGATACTCTGGGATATAATTTTTGTCAGAAAAGCAGTCATGATGGTGGGAGAATATAATAGACAAAGAGAGGGATAGAATCCTAACCTGCTTTTGAGCAGCTGCCTCCTGTCTGCTCTCCAAAAGATTAATGAGAAGTATTGATAACCACAAACTGGGTGCAGCAGCTCTTCTGCGCCAAAAATACCGCAGTATAACATGCCTTTCAAACACTTGTTTGGGCATCTTCTTACTGCTACTGTCAGGGGATTCAAATTATCTCACACTGTGTATCTTCCAGGCCTAATTTGGGGCCTTGGAATTATTCAAATTGACATGAATACACTTCATTTAGATGTTTTGCAGATCTTGGTTGGCATCATTTAAAAGTTGACTTGTTTTTTCTTTGAATAAACAGGATGGTTGTTCATAGCTGGGAAAGAAAAACTGTTTCTCAAGAAACAGGAGAGACAGAAGGAAACAAGAAGAAAAAAATTCTCTGAAAGTCTCAGAGAACTTAATGGAGAGGCTGTGTTGACGGTACTGTACTCAATAAGAGCATCTCACCCCAAAGGGCTCAATTTCACCCCCCAATAACCCCACCAGAACATTCCAGTTTGCTCCTCAGTAGCTACAAAGTTTAGAAACTTTGGCCATTTCCACACTACATTATTACAGTGCTATTATTCCCTTTCCAATATTCTGTGGAATTCTGGAATTTGTAGTTTAGGGAGGGGCATTTAGCCTGAGAGCTCTTTGGTCTCAATGAACGCCAAACCCAGAATTCCACAGGATGTTCAAAGTGGAATAATAGCGCTATAACAGCGTAGTGCAGAAATGGCCTTTATTAAAAAACACAAGAGTTTAGATATCTGCTTCTTACACTAACAGACTGAAGCATAAATCACAGCAATGCAGGTCTCCAGATGTCTGGTCTTTTAGATGTTTTGCAATAGAGGTGAGATATTTCACTAGGCCCAGGGACCAATTTTGTTGCCTTCAGAACCCACTCTGGGCTACAGACCTACCAAAAAATTGTTAAGTGTTGTTTAAAAAAAAATCCAAAATCAGTTTTGGTTTTGAACTTTACTTTCCAAACAGGCACCCTCTCAAAAAATCAAGGCTTTGCACTTTACTTTGGAGGAGGGTAATTGTTCCTGGAGGTTTCCAGAAGCCCAGTTCTCTTTGTTTTGATATCTACCTCCCTCCTACAACTTTCCTTCTTGGGTAGTAAGTAGCTGGAGGATACAGGACATGCTTGTTCCTTACAGACTCCATATTTTCCTACCAATCTCCAATTTTTCCAGAATATCAATTTTTCTCTCTCTCAATCTCTGTTTCTCTCCCCCATTAGTCTATGACTGACTGAAAATTGTGATTATCCACTATGTCAGTTACCACCTGATGTAGAACTGGCAAGAGCTATGGAGATAATTTTTGAATTGTAACTCCTACAATCCAGCAGGCAGCAACTGTCACATTGGTCAGGTAATTCTGGGAACTGTAGTTCAAAAAGGAGTTTTTTTCCAGCTCTCAGAAATGGTAAGCCTGCTGAATAACTTCTCTTCTTTCCTGCTTCTTTTTGCCTATCAAGTAACTACCCAAATTTGCCCACATTATGCTCTATTTTTTAAAAAAAGAACAATCGAAGAGGGTCATGCCATCTTCAGTGGGAGAATGAAAGGCAATGCCAAGCAACATGCCCAGCTTTGTGGTCATGTTAATCTTTTGTTCTCTGCCCACTTTTTTCCCAGCGCCAATGTCAATGCCAAACTCTCATTATTTTCATTCAATGAGGGCTTGAAGCTGGCGTAAACTTTGCAGAAGAAGAGTGTCCAACGTCAGATATGAAGCAAAAGCAACAACTGCCAACTCATGGAGGAAGGGAAGAGTTCAGAAAAGGGGCAGTGCTGGCACAGGACAACTTGTGCCAACTTATCAGGCAATGGCAGCTGTCTTCCTACAGAGGCTCTGAGGCTTTGTTTGCCAGCCATAATCTTTCGTAAATTAGAAAGAGGCATTTATATCGTTACGTCTGCAGACTACGCACATGACGGTTCTCCAAAGCAGATATCTTATAATCAAACATGAAGCAAGAGCGTGTACGTTTGTGGACACTTTCATGAAAGATCTCCGTGGCTTATCATTTTCTCCCTTCTACAAAGTTCCCAGGGAATATTTGCTTTTGCTTCTCTGCTAACACTTATTGTACTTGGCTCTTTCATTATTGAACCATTATTGCCAGTGAATCACCACACCATTTAAGATGTTAGCATTGTCATATAAAACCTCAAGCAGCTCAGGTATTTAAAAGAGCGACTCATTTACTACTAAACCAGCCAGAATTTAACATCAGCTGGCAAAACTCTCTTTGCAGTTTTTCCAAGTCATATAAGCAGGAGTGTTATCACATGTGGTGGTGGTGGGACACTGGCTGTGCAGCTTCCTTCTATCAGAGATGCATCTGTCTGCCATTTTTGTCTTTTAAACTCCAGTTAAAAGACTTGCTTATTTGTACAAGCCTTTAAGGAATAAGCAAGTGTTTAATTTCATTTTGACTGGTGCTTGTTTGAATTGCTTTTGTTGTATATTAGCCAATATGTGTAATTCATGAATTTAAAATGTGTAGCTTTAGACATATAATTTATGATTTTAGACTGACGATCTTAAGCTTTCATTGTTTGTGACTTCAACTGTGTTATTTCATGCAAGATTGTTGGCTACATTGAGCACTTAAAAGGAAGGGTATGCTATAACCTCACTAAATAAATAAGTTTAGGGAGAGAGGGAGAGAAAGACTATTGCTCTGAAAAAGACCCTGCTTTGCATACAGAAGGTCTCAGTTCAGATTCACCTCCACTTTAAAAGGTGATGGCAAGACTGTTAGTCTGAGACCTCTGAGCTATAGCCTTAACACTGAGCTATAGCCTTTCCTTTTCAAGCGGTTGCATATGCATGGAAAGATGGAGGGGTATTTTCATCTTCTCCTGCACGGCCCTTAACATTATATTTGGGAACCAGAAATTATATCTCAATCACTAACGGTCAATTCTGGAGGGAATTCAGGATCTGAATTATCATTGCAAGACAAAACTGCACTCTCTAGAGTAATTTGGGCCCAAAATTCTAACTGGAGATCTGAAAAATAGTTATAGGGTAGAGCAGGAGATGCCTCCTGGGCTTGCAAGACATGCAATTGTCACCCTTGCTGAAAGTTTCAGGTTCAGGCTTTTCACAAAGTGAAGAGGAAAGGGAAAAATCTTTTTTTTACCTATGATTTTGGAAACTCATTGCCAGCTGAAGTAAACAATATTGAGCAAGATATCCCAGTGTAATAGCTTGAAGAATTTAGTTTCTTAGGCCACTTCCGCATTACATTGTTATACCGCTATTACTCCACTTTCAACATCCTATGGAATCCTGAGGTTTGCAGTTTAGGAAGGGCCATTTAGAATTCTCAACCAAAGAGCCCTTTGGCCTCAGTAAACTACAAATCCCAGAATTCCATAGGATATTGAAAGTGGAGTAATAGCTCTATAATAGAGTAGTGCGGAAAGGGACTGAGACTACAAATCCTAGAACCCAGAGCTAGCCCAGCCAGTAGTGATGCTGGCTGAGAGATTCTAGGAATCATATACCCATCCAAAGAAACTTTTCCAAGTTCTCTCTGATTTTGTACGAAGCAGATGCATTTATCAAAAAAATGTAACTGATCTAATCCCAGCCTCCAGTTAAATCACATCTATATACAGAGAGGAAGGCTTAACATATTTACCTGCAAGGGAGGCTTCCGTATACTTTAGCCAAGACTATGACTGGCCAAGTATGGTTTAAAGCAGAGTGTCTGTTTCCAAGTTTCTCTTCTTTCAGCACTTGGCTTCTTAAGTTCACAGTTAAGCCTCTATAAGTGCAGTAGCCTCTGAAGAGAGAGCAATAATAACCATAAGCCTGGATTGTCCATTCAGCCATTTATTTACTTAGATATTTCTAAGCTTTAAAAGTAAAGCTTTCACAAGTCAGTTTATGAGAAGCAACTATGAAATAACAATCACAAATCTCAATTAAAATCAATCCTTTAGAGCAGTAAGTACAAATCAACAGGCCGGCTGGACAGAACATAATTACAGATGAGGGAAAAAATTAAAAATAATTTCGCACCACCAGCAGTGGCATCACAAAACCTTTAGGACAAAGCATCACAAGATAAACAGAGATTAAAGGACAGTTTGAGGGGACCATACACATATGTCTAGGGAGGGAATTCCCCAGATGAGGGCCCATCATTGAAAAGTTTATCTTTCCTTCCTGCTAACATCACTTCAGTCCATAATTAGCATAAACTGTGGCTCACAAATACACTTCAGGTCACAGTGTCCAGATACAAACCTTAGTTTCCTCATCTGTCACAAACCCTAGTTTGGCAAATGAGACACTGCGGCAAACCAAATTTTGTTAGCTATTCCTTGGCACCATGGTTGAACCAAGTCATAGTATTTAATCAGATTTGACAATTGCAAGCCTCCATCTCTACATGGTTTCTAAATGTGGCTTGTCAGGATCTAGCTTTCATTCCTAAGGGTAAAGCTTTAGGAATAAAACTCTGCTGCATGTTCAATCTTGTCTTAAGGCTAGAGAAAGAGCACCAAGATGGCAGATGCAGCAATTTTTCAATGTAAACACAAAGTGAAGAGGGTATGCCATCCAGACATGATTGAACTGCAGCTCCCACCAGCCCTAACCTGCAAAGCCAAGGCTAAGGAGTCATGCAAGTTGCAGTTTAACCACATTCAGAGGGCCACATGTTCCCTCGCCCTGCTCTGAGATGATGGTGTGAAATGGGACTGCTGTTATTAAGCTGTCCTTACATGGACAAGGTTGTGCACCACTAGCTAGTGCCAAATGTATACAGGAGTAGCTGTGCTTTTACTAGGCCAACCAGAAAGCAGAAAACTCATTACACTAGTTTCTGAAAACTAATGTAATTTTTTTTCATTTTCTGATTGCCCTGAGAAATGCAGAATGTGGATTTTGGCTTTTAATTAGTGCCAAAGCTTGCAGACATTCTTTTGTACTACAGTACCCAGAATCCTCCAGCCAGAATGTGGCCATGCTAGTGGGAAATTCTGGCATCTGATAAAGTAGACTTACACTACCAACTTATTTCTCCAAGTTAGTCTCAAAGATGCTACAAGACCCTTTTGCATACTGATCCAGACTAACAAGGCTCTGGTTTTTTTTAATTCTGGGAGCTGTAATCCAAAAGAAAGGAGGGTGGGCTTTTCACAGCCTGGTACCAAACTGCACGCAGCACCTGCCTATATGTGGTTTGTCCCCAGCGTTTTTCAGATCAGAATACAAAATAAGCCAGAGGCTACAAATGCTAGCAGAAAATTAACATAAGGAAAATAAGTGTGCCAATGAGTCTTCTCCATCTCTTTCTCTTATGCTACTTTTTTCCATTAAAAATTGCATACACAAAGCTGTTTTCTGCTCCACAAGGAGAAATGCAATACACACACACAAACAGGACACAAGTTTTCCACTTAGGTTGCCACCTCCATGGCTGCGTTTTGTCAAATATTATTTAAAACAGAACTAGTTATGTTGGGGACAAAAACTACACATGACTAAGCAGCACATATAGCTTAAGCCTTCAGGTACACAAAGATCTTGCTCTTTGAGGTGATCGTGTTTAAACAACTGGGCACGGTAGCTGGCATACCGGCATCCCATGAAACAACAACCTCACTCCTTCAACAGTCTCACTCCTTCTGAGGAGGAGAACTGCAGGAGTCTCACCTAAATGCCAAATTGGTTCAATTGGCCAATCTGTCCTTATGCAAAAAGAGCTTCCTGTTACCAGACCAAAAGCCTGCTATTAACAGGATGCTCAACTCCCCACTGACTCGCTGGGCTTAAAAGAGTTCAGTTGAACAGAGGGTTTTACAGATCCAGTTGATTAACTGGTAGACAGCCAGTCCTGACTGAAAGGGCAGCAAATAATGGGTAGAACTGTTTAGCTCAGAAGGGTATTTTAATGTTAGCAGGTTACTATAATAAGCATCCAAAAAGAAAATAATTAACAAGGATCTTTTGTCTGACAGTCAGCAGCAGCTTTTACTTCCTCTTTTAATAATGTTTATGGTGACAGCCAGCGTGAGGAAGCAGTTACAGCACTGGAGTGGGATCCAGGTTCTAGTACCTAACCAGTCATGCAAGCCACTGGAGATTTTGGGCCGATCTCAGCCTGACAGACCTCATAGGGTTGTTCTGAGCATAAAGTAGCAAGAAGAAGAGCTAAATATACCGTGTGAAGTTCAGTGGAGGAAAAACAGGTTAGCAATAAAACCAAGAAAAAAATACAACCAAGTTGTAGCTGCTTTTGTGTCCTCCTCATTCTTGATTTTACGCTGGAAGTCTCTCAAGAGGAAGAATCTACCTTACTTTGATGAAACTCACTAATGGCAGTATAAGCCATTTCTGCACTAGACTTTTATAGCACTGGCCCCTCCCAAAACTGCAAACCCCAGGATTCCATAGGATGTTGAAAGTGGAATAATAGTGCTATAAAAGTCTAGTGCAGAAATGGCTATAGAAATACTTTATTACTCCTACTCCTTCTCCTTCCTCTTCTTCTCCCAGTAATCCTAATTATGAATTTCCTCAAATATCCCAAAGAGAAGCAATTTTGAAATTTTGAGGATAACATGCATTTATTTAAATGTAACACTTAGGGCCTTTCCGTACTACACTGTTAAAGTGCTATTATTCTACTTTCAACATCCTATGGAATCCTGAGGCTTTCAGTTTAGCTAGAGCAGTGGTTCTCAACCTGTGGGTCCCGAGATGTTTGTGGACTTCAGCTCCCAGAAGCCCTGACCATTGACCATAGTAGCTGGGGCTTCTGGGAGCTGAAGTCCACAAACATCTGGGGACCCACAGGTTGAGAACCACTGAGCTAGAGAGTTCCTTAGTCTCAGTAAACTACAAAGAATTCCATAGAACGTTAAAAGTGGAATAAAAGCACTATAACAGTGTAATGCAGAAAAGCCCTTAATGCTTGCTAACAATGCATTATTCAACCAGTTGAGAAGCATGGTTTTTACACATATCCAACGCTCGCTGAAGTCTGGGGTGGGCTGGGGAGTTAGAGAATAATATCCACAGCAGTTCCCCCTATTTTCAGAGGGCTCGTCTCCTCCTTGCCTCAGTTGCTTGCCCTTTCCTTCAAGGCCAGACCAAGGCTGCTGGAGAGCAGCCTCATGGCAGAGGACCTTAGGAAGGGCTTCTCCTCCAAGTTGCTGCCAGAGAGAGCATGACTGAATGAGAAGAAAGATGTTTTTGCTGTCTCTCCCTCCTCAGGGCCGCTCCTGATCATTTCCTTGCCCAGTAACTTTCTCTAAAAATAATGAGTTGGCAAAGCAGTGATGGTAGGGCAGTGAAAGAAGAGGGAGCAGCCATAACTACTGGCACAATCGTCCTCTCCACTAGGCAGCAGTGCCCAAAGTGAATACAGGCAAACACATTGTAATACTGAGGAGGAAGTTCAGCAGCAGAAACAGAGTTTGCTAGCCCTATACCAGAGTTTGCTGCAACCAGAAATAAGCCGAGAGTAGGTGTGGGATGGCTTGAGGGAACTGAGATAAGTCTGGGAAAGTACTGCTTCTGGCCTGATTTTTGAAGTCACAAAACCTATGTCTGTTAAACCAAATTTACCCACAAAGGCAGGAATTCATTTCTAAATTTCAACTAGGAATCACACTTTGTAAATAAATTAATCTATCAAACAATCTACCTATTAATGGTTAATCTTAAGAGTACTGATAGATTCTTTTTCTCCCCCTTTCCTTTTTTTCCCTTTCTTTGCCACCAGAGCGATCAATCCAGAGCCCTTTTACACTACACAGTTATAGCAGAATGAATGACCCCACTTCAGCTATCATGGGCTATTTCTGCACTACAGTATTATAGTGCTACTATTCCACTTTCAATGTCCTGTGGAATTCTGGGGTTTGTAGTTTACTGAGGCCCAAGAACTCTCTGGCTGAGAATTCTAAATGTCCCTCCCTAAACTGCAAACCCCAGGATTCTAATGGATGTTGAAAAGTACAACAGCAGCGCTATAACAGCGTAGTGGAGAAATTGCCATGGTTCCAACCTATGGAATCCTATGACGGGCAATTTTGGGAGGGAGAATTCTCAGCCACAGAACTCCAGAGCCTCCCCAAACTACAAACCCCAGGATTCCATATGAATCAGCCATGATTGTTAAAGTGGAATAATAATACTGCAATTAGGTAGTGTGAAAGGGCCTCTGGTCTCTGCCTTTCTGTTGCTCTTCCATCTGAAGAGTCAAATACTAACCTATCTTCTGTACTCACTCCTCAATGATTGCTGGTAGCAGGAACCTGCCAACTACTTCAGGAAAATGTCTTACAGGTTTATGGCCTAGAACACAGGACAGTCCAACAGAGCATTGCCACCTAACGGAAAGCAAAAATAAAGAGAGACATGAAGGACATTCATATAAATCCCTACCAAGTTCAACAGCAGTTTGAGAGAAAGCAGGGCCATTTCCACACTAGCCTGTTAGTGCTATTATTCCACTTTCAACATCCTTTGAGGCCCTCCCTAAACTGCAAACCCCAGGATTCCATAGGATGTTGAAAATGGAATAATAGCACTATAACAGGTTAGTGTGGAAATGGCTCAGGTTTCTGTGCATTTACCGTGCCCCTTTAACATTGATATGCCTGCATATACAGGATATATCCTCTTTTGCAGATGGTATCACAAAATCAAACTTGTAAGTTTTTCAAGGTATGCTAGCACTTCACAGGTTATCAGAAACATGTAAATACTATCTGTTTACCACAGACCATAAAAAAGCTAATAACACCTGTTTACCTGGGGCAGTCTTGCAGCCATAAGGAACAGGAAAGCACAGGAACCCAGTGACTCCTGTTCCAAATTTTAAGAAAATAGGATTCCTATCAACAGGTTTTCACTAAACTAAAGCCAGCCATAGATTATATCATCCTAAGACCATGCTAGCAACAGGTCAACTTTATGTTGTAATACATCAGATCACTATCAGCCATAGCCAATGAGGGTGGTGGTTTGAAAGTCACACTAGGCCTCAGAGGACCTGGGCTCAGATTCAGTCATGAAACTCACTGTGTACGATGCTGAAGCGATCATTGTCTCTCCTTCAACTTAACACACCTCACAGGGCTGTAGTAAGAATAAAAAAGAGGCTATATTGCTGCTTGGAACTTCTTGAGAAACAAGAGGATAACAATATAATTAATAAATATTAAAACACAGACCCATGTATATCACACTCAGAAGGACTAGAAGGAGATATGCTCAGAGCAGTGACTTCTAGAGCAGTTGGCAGTCTCACAGGGCAGGCGATATTCTCTCAAGGCTGTCATTAGGTATAATATTTAAAATTACCTGTCTTCACAGAAGGCTGGCTGGAAGAGGTATGCTTTGAGTTTCACAAGTGCTTTTAATGAGGGACATAACTGAATTTGTGGCACAACAATAGTTCTGTTGCCACACACAAGGATGATTCAGCGCGCACACACACACACACGCAGGGTTTGGAAATAAGTCCAGACTAAATACACTGAGGTGTACCAGCACACTTCCATCACCCTTCGCATCCCACTTGTCGGCAGATCAGTGGGACATCTGCCCTCTTTCAGTTCAGCCCCAGAGCTGGCTTCCAAATGCTCGCTCTCTCCCACCCATCCCCTCAATCATAAGCTGAGCATCGTGTTACAAAAGTGACCTACAAGCCCTGGCACAGAAGCTGCCTTCACTTAGAAATGGCCTTGCATTTCTGCTTTAAAAGGCAGTGGCTGAAAGCGCAATTAAATTACAGAGTTGCCACTTGTCTCTTCCTCTTAGATCAGAGGACTATCTGGTATAGCACTGATTCCATTGTCTTTAGCTCACTCTTTAAATCCATGTTTCAGGACTCAGCCAGCCTATAATTGAGCCCTGTGCAGCTTACTACTTGTGTACAAAGATTCATTAAGGTCAAGTTGCAAGAACCAAGAACTACTGGCAGAGATCTAAACAAAGCAATGGATAACACAGCTCAGGTCTTTCATGACCAACGTACCCATGTAACCCCACTTCAAAGGCAGTTACTTGTAGTCATCTTATCTTCATGTTACAGAATTAGCACTGTATTTATTACTTACATTTTTATCCCACCTTTCTTCTACTGATCTCAAGTCTCCCTATTTAATCTGTACAACAACCCTGTGAGATAGGTCAGATCAAAAGAGAGTCACAGGCTCAAGCTCACTCGCTGGGAAGGAAGTTGCCATTGATACCAGAGGGAACTTGCCTCAAGGGGCAAGTGGCATCTTCAGCGGAAGGCATGGAAGAAAAGGTTAACCCTTCATACCTATAGCTCCAATCCTGGCCAGCCTTCCGTCACATAGCACAGACTGCAATTATACACATGTATGTAACAACATTACATAATACCAAATCACCTATTTAATATCATGTGATTTTGGTCCTTAGAACAATACTATCACAATGTAGGCAAGGCCTCTCTTCTCAGATGACAGTTACTATAAATATGTATTTGTACTATATATACAGTCATCCCTCCACATTCCCTAGGGTTAGGGGCACTGGACCCCTGTGAAAGTGAAAAAACCGTGAATAACTCTTGGCCCTCCCAAACCATATTTAACGCACAAAAAAGTATGATCACCATATTCAACTCACGGTGGATTCCCTTGAGGCATCAGGGTTCCTTTACAACGCAGAAGTGGGTGGCTAGTGGGGCTTACTACCACCTCCACTGCTGCCCTACACCATTTTTAATAGAAACTTACAAGCTTACAAGTCTCATTGGCAGTTTCTCAGTCTCACAAGGCTTGCAGTCCCTATTAAAAATGGCATAAGGAGGCAGCAAACGTGACAACAAATAATCTGTGAATAATCAAATCCACAAAAGTGAAACTTACAAATATAGAGGGCTGACTGTACAAAAATATAACATATTCAGTATGGAGTACTGTTTTAGCTGACTGAAATGTTTCAAAACTATAATTTTTTGAAACATTGCAGCTCAATTAAAAATGAATTATATTTGAGTGTTCCTTGGGCTAGTCAACATATTGAGTTATTGTTGCTGTTGTTGCTGCTGTGTGCCTTTGAGTCATTTCCAACTTATGGTGACTCTGGCCATTTCCGCACTACACTCTTATAGCGTGATTATTCCACTTTCAACATCCTATGGAATCCTGGGGTTTGCAGTTTCCAGCCGGCCCCTCCTGAAACTGCAAACCCCAGGCTTCCATAGAATGTTGAAAGTGGAATAATCGCGCTATAAGAGTGTAATGCAGAAATGATGTCTAAGGTGAACCTATTGTAGGGTTTTCTGAGGCTGAAAGTATGTCACATGCCCAGTGGGTTTTAATGGTCGAGTGGGAATCAAACCTTGGTCTCCAAGGTTGTAGTCCAATGCTCAAACCATTACATTGTGCTGGCTCTATTGAATGTTTAGGACGCACTTATATTTTACATCCCAGCATTCAGAGCTTAGAAAAGCTACTTTCGCATTACAGATCTCAGAATCTCCGAAGGCAGCATGACCACCAGTCACATTGACAGGGGGAATTCTACAAACTACAGTCCAAAATGTGATTTTCTAAAGCTGTAATTGTTAGTATTTCTGAAACAGATGCAGTTTAATTGCGACTCTTCCCTCCTGCACACACCTCCACGGGAAAACAAGACAATCCCCAGCATCTTTACTCTTTTCAGACCGAGGTGCCTCCAGGCCAAAATATTTTTTTTGCATCACAACTTTCCTATCTTCTTATTCCCATTACACCACTCCCTGGGAACTGGAGTTGCACCACCCTTAAAAACCACACACCACAAAGTCCCTGTTGTCTAAATACTGTTGGATTCTGGGAACCTTGGCCATGCTTTCTCCCACATTTACTATCCAGGCCCTCTTACTGGCACATACACAAACATGGCTGCACGACCAACCACCAGCCAAATTTAAACACAGTTTAAACCCTTCTTTTGCTGCCTCTGCTGTTAAGTCCTGCTCCTTGTTACCCCAAGCTTTCTTGATTTCAGTCACTTAATTTAGTGGGGGGGGCACATTTTGTTGCTGCTGTCTTTAAGATTGGCAGTCAAAAATCCTTGACAACCACACAGAGATGTGCATCTACTCCTTCATCAACCCATACATGCTATTTTGGACCTGCCCCCCCTCACCACAATTCTCCTCAACTAACAGTACATTTGCGACTGTAGGATTTTATTCACTACCACCACAATCCCATCATGACTGTAGCCTGATCCAAACTGCTTTATCCCGCACCACTGGTACTCTATTCATATTCATCAAAGCCTTCTGCCACCCATCTCTTTCGCCTACCCCTTTTTTCGACATAGATGCTCATCATCTCTGGTAGCAAACTGTAACAAACAGCCAGTACTCTGCACTTGCTAAGGAGAACTCACATCTTCATAATATTATTATTACAGTTACCACCTTTTTAATATAATCGACTGATTTAATTATAAAAAATGTAGTCGACTGATTAAATATTTGCTTAGCGCTAAAACAGTTCTGAAAACAAACTGCACTAACTTTGCTTTTTCAGACGACCCATGCAGAAGCATAGCAAGTGTCACATTAGAAGAAATATTCTTCTAATACCTGCATATGTGAGAAAGGAGGGAATGCCTCTTCTAATATGGTGTTTCATGCCTGCAGTTCTCATAAGCATTTATTAAAATAAATTATAATAAATTTACATTTAATATAATAAATTCTCCATAAAATTTACCAAATTAATGTATACACATACTTGTCCTTCGGGGGAGAAAGCAGCTATATTTTCAGTTTACTAATCTGCCCAATTAAATTGGTTACATATTGTGGCCCTAATTATCACTCCATGTGTTCTTGGTGATAATCACAACATTAAAACCATGTTCCCGGGGCCCTGGACTGCACTAAACTATCATCTCAGTATTCTGAGTCTACAACAGCTGATGCCGAAGAAAGCCTTTAGTCTTTAAGGTGCCACAAGATTTCTTGTCGTTTGTGCTATGAAAGACTAACACAGCCTACTCTCTGAAATAGCCACAAACATATTCCACACCCACACAAATCCTTACCTTTGGAACAGTGGGAACCTCTCCTTCCCTCCCTGGCTTCTTCTGCCTACTTCTACTGAAGGCTGCCTTGCTATCTGTTCTCTCCAGAATTCTTTATTTTATTGCACCTATTAGCTGTGACAGGCAGAACTCTAACAGGTGAAGCCTGCCCTGACCTGAAGATGCACTCGTGAGTTGGAAGTAGGGGATGAGGAAGCTTCAACTACCACCGTTTCTTGTTGTGATGCAATTCTTCACACATCACATGGGCCTTGGCTGGTTTTTTTGTTTTTCCCTTGCAAATCTCCCCTCCCCGTTGGGGAAACTCCCCTCCTCCGAAAAGGCGTCACGGTTCTCTCCTCCCCCCCCACTTTATCAGAGCGATAGGGTTACAGTTTCCCTCCTCCACACCCCTTCTGCTCCGAATCGTTCCCAGCCAGGATCCCCCCACCCTGTCGGTCCCCGTAATCGTCCCATTTCCACCCGCTCTCCTCGCCCGCCAAGAGGCCCCTCCACCAAATAGTTCTTCCACCCCGATTCGCCCAGGCAGACCACGTACCTCCCTCGCTCGCTCTCCCGCCTTCGCTCTGCCCGGGCGCCTGGAGAAGGAACGCGCGGGCGCTTTGCAAGCGTGGCCACGTTGCATCAGCCAGCCCGCTTCAGGAGGCTGGGCTCCGAGCCCAACCCCTCTCCCCGCCCAGTGGGCTTGGCAGGCGGACGCTGCTTCGGTCTTGCCGGGAGGCTTCCGCCCCGCATGGCTCCGCTTTCCGAAGAAGAAAGGAGGAAGAGACGGGCACGGGCGGCAAAAGCAGGCAGCGGTTTTCCAGGCGAGGGGCGCCGCCCAACGCAATTTGCTGCCTGAGGCAAATAGCGCCACCCACCCAAATCGTGGAGAGTGTTATCCAAAGCTAGCAAAGTCGTTTTGCCGCGTGGGGCAGGAAATCGCACAGGCGATTCTACCCTTGCTTTACGGACTCCGGAAGAGCAGACCTTGATTCCCTCCTCGGGCATTTTCAGCCAGAAGGAGACGAAATGATCAAGCGCCAGGAAATGTTGTTCGGACATCGGTTGCCGTTCAGCCCTACTAGGAATAATGAAGGCTGCCTGCAACTCGTCCTAAGCGTGTTTACCTGGAAGGAAGCTGCGTATGCACCGTGCTTGTAAGAATCTTTGTATATAAGGATAGTTGGAGCCTAACGAATGGGAACAATAATTTTCCACTGCCATTACTTTCCAGGAGGAATAATGAAAAGCCTATCTACAAATGTGTAGCCCCCGCTTTAAAAAGAGTTCCGGATTCCCTACTTCCTTTCCCCAGAGGTACTAATACAATAATAACGTCAGTGGCCATTTCTGCACTACACTGTTATAGTGCTATTATTCCACTTCCAACATTTTATGGAATCCTGGGGTTTGAAGTTTAGGGAGAAGTATTTAGAATCCTCAACCAGAGAACTTTTTGGCCTCAATAAATACAAACCCTAGACTTCCACAGGATGTTGAAAGTGGAATAACAGCGCTATAACAGGGTAGTGTAGAAATCGCCAATGTCTTGACATTCAGCTGTCCTTTATTGATACCCCAGATGAGCCGCTGGAGGCAGCTGCCTCAATCTGCCTAATGACAGGGCTGGACCTACCCAACGACACCGACCAAACCAAAGCAAGACTCTCCCAGTCTCATTGTTAGTAAAAGTTAGACCCGAGAGGATTGGAAGCAGGGAAGAGGAATGGCGTGGCCCTCCAGCTGTTTTTGAGTAGACGTCCCATCTGCCCCAGCCAGCGTAGCCAATGTCTACGGATGATGGGAGTTGTGGTTCTACAACATCTGAAAAGCCACACGTTGTGTTTCCCTGACCTAAAAGGAGTCTTCTGCCCCATTAAGAGTTTATTCTAAGCCTCTCTGCATACTTATCTGCTTCTTGGCCTATAGAGCACCTGCTCCCCTAACCTCCACCTCCAGCTACCATTTTCTAACCAAACAAGAAAGAGAACAAGAAGTGGAAATGGTGGAAAGTTGGCACTAGGGAAGGGAAAATCAGAATAAAAGGAGGAAGGAGAAAGGAAGGGGAAATGATCAATAACAGATGGAGGAAATGAATTAAGAATGTAACTTAAAAAAGTAAGATTTTAGCAGTATAGTTAGACCTCCACATTCACTAGGGTTAGTTCTGCAGGACTCTCCCAAAAGCGGAAAAATTGCAAATATTAAAATATGTGGGTGTGTGTCTGTGGGAAGGGGACTGAGGTATGGTGGGGAGAGTTGGGCAGCCAGCGGCAGAGAAAGGAGAGGGCAAAGGGCTTGGTTGGTATGTTGCCTATGTACTTCTGCTCTCTTGCCCCTGTGTGGAGGGCATCAGGAGAGTTTGTAGTGCTGAGAAATTGGGCTGCAAGCTGTCCTTAGCTGGCCAGGTAGTGGCTGATAGAGGAAGAGGAGGGGGACCAGAGGCAGGTTTTTAAAGGGCTGAACAGCCTGATGGGAGCTGCTGAGAGGGAAAGTTCCCCTAGAAAAGCACCATGTTACCGCCGTGAACTGGCCTGGCCTTTGGTAACCTTTAGATATCATTTTGATATCGCAATTCGGCCCTGTTTTGCCACGAGCCAAGTGTTTGTGAGGCCGCAGAACAAGCACGAGGCTAGGCATGGCTATTAACTGCTGAATCATTTCTGTTTACACCAAGGCAAGCCAGAAACTGCCAGATCTGCTTTAGGAGACCTCCCGAAACAAACACCTTCATTATAAATGCGTGTTAAAACAAAGAGACCTCTGCCCCGAGCGGGCATCCTGGCGAGCTGAGTGCTTAACTGCCAAGCTAGCTGCATCTACATACTGACCATACTATTGCCAATTTGGACCATAATCATGTAAATTCTGACCTTTCGAAGACATTGTCTCCAGCCCAAAACTCATTGTTCTTGCCCAAGACCAGACTAGCCCACGGTCATTCTTTCCCCGATAAAAACCCCCAGTTCTGAGAGTTCCTTGGATCTCTTGCTGGACCGCCCGTTTGGACTACTTTGCCGCCGCTTCATTCTGCAAGCTCCCCTCAGCTGCCGTGCCGAGTTTCCTTCTCTTCAATTGGACCTCTTCAGGACTATGAGAAAGGTGGTGTATCACCCATTTTCCCCCAAAATCTCTTTTCCGTTTCTTAGTTAGCTGTGAGGTTGTGTTTTCTTATTGATCTGCCTGCTTGTTAATAAATATTACTGTTGCTGTTTCAACTGCCTGACTGCTCACTGACCCGACACTGTATACATGGGGTAAAAGATTCCCGCTAAGTTACCCTGCCTCTCGTTAGCTTAAGAGAGTGCTTGAGTTAATTTCCCCATCTTGTTTGTATTTGTTTTGGTTATTTCGGCGCCCCTCCTGGGACCCCCAATCCTCAGGGAAACAACCACATGAGGTGGAGGGAGCAGGAGTCAAGGAAACTCACAAATAATCAAATCTATGAAAGTTAAACTGGCAAATATGGAGGGCCAATTGTATAATTATTCTTTTCTCTGTGATGTCTTGTCAGTTTTACCTTTATTTATAATGTTGTTGCATCTGGAAAAAAGTATAAGTAACATTCAATTTTAAAAAAAAGAAGACAAAAGATCAAGTGCTTTGTGATGCTAGCATGGCATTCACACCCGTAAATTAAAAGGAACTGATCACCATCATAGCTTATGACGTTTGTACAAGATTTCCACTACAGAAATTACTAGGGCTAGAAGAGGAAAAATGCATTTCTATGTACCTCTTGTGGTGAGTTGTCATAATTGCAGTTCAAACATCTTTTCTGACCATCTCAGGTTCTTGACCAGCCTGAATCCACCCAGGGTGATCATTGATTACAGTGCTTCTCAACATGGCTCTCATGAGATTCTATAAAAGGCTTTCTGCTTAAGCTAGCCAACAAGACCAACCGAATCTCCCCAGTTCTGCTGTACTTCTGTGATTCTGCTGACTCAGGTCGGGATTCACCCCTGACAGTTGCCTATACAGCTCAGGCCTGACAACCCCAAATTTCCTACCTAGGGGGAGATCACAGCCATATGGCATAGACTGCCTTAGGTCCAGTACTACATATCACTGCTGCTGTAAATTTTGGGGGGAAAAAAAGCAAACAAATATTCAAATAGACTCACGGTACTGAATCAGAGCATCTCATATTGATCCCCTTAGTTTTGCAGAAACTAATGACACACACAGAGAAAACTCCACTTAAATCCTTAAAAATTTATAGCATCTTTACATGCAGATATCCCTTATCTATTTTCCAGTCATGAATTACTGTGATCACAGTCTACATTTTTGAAGAGTCAATAGACAAACTATTCACAGAAACATCATGACTCAAAAATCTAGACTCAAGAAGACACTTTCCTAGAACACATCTAGGGGATATTGAGCGTTATAGTCCAAAAACTAACTTTCCCAAGTTTTAGTTTAATGCAAGTTTTCCCAACCAATCTTTTTATCCTGGAGGACCCCTTGAAATAATTTTAGGTGTCAAGGAACCCTTGCATAAAACTTGTTATATCTACAACTCGGGAAAAAAATATTTTAAAAATCTTATTCTCTCACAGAATCCTAGTGTGATAGGCCCTTACTTCTCCCAGACTGGTGTGGCAGTTCCCAGTCTGATAAGGCATCCTGTCTTTACCACACAGCTCTGCCTTTTCCCTTATAACACCACCTCTGTGTAAAAGAGTGAGGATTTTTAATGTTTGTTTAGAACCGCTTAATAGTTTTATAGTAGTATGCTTCCTTTGTTGCTTTATGTACTGTATACAGCTTAGCCAAGTCAGTATTTATAAAAAGAACCTACAACATTTATTAAGATAACAATCAGAATAATGTAACAATTCAGATTTCACGTGCAGGTCAAGGTTGATATATTTCCTCCGTGCATTTTTTAGACAGTTCACTTATTTCTTTAGATGCATATAAGCACAAGTATCATATAACAGCCCTTTGGCTACACTCCCACCAAAGACTTAATCCCCAAATTAGGTTACATTCTCTGACCAGATTCTACTAAAGTTCAATTACTCTTCTGCCTCTCGCTAGGCTTTCACTGAGAATTAAACCTCTCAACAAAGTCACACTCTTTGACTGGCTAAGGGACTCCACTCCCTAGCTCCTTGCGAGGATCTCACCGAAGGAATCAATATCCACGGGTACTTGGCTTTATATAACTTTTTATCTCAGCACCAGCTTTTCCCACTCAGTACTGCGATGGGTTTGTCTCCTCAGGAGCTATTCTGGGTGCTTGGCAACCTGCTTCTAGACTGCACTGCTGCTTCAGATAACCATACCCCAGAACTTTATCACACCTAGGGTTCCAGGAAATCCTAGTTAAGAAACCCTGAATTAATGAGTATAGAACATGCTGTGAAGAAAGTAAATCCCAATCTTGCAGGAAAAAGGAGCAGTTAGGAAACCAAGGGGGAAAAATAGTTGTTATTGATACTTTCTACAATATAATGCCTAAAGCAGCTGCATTTTTTTCAGACAATAGAGTTGTTCTTACTCTTTGTCCACACCAGTATACAACTGGTATATTCAGCACAGTGTAGCAATCTGAGTGTTGGATGACGACTCTGGAGACCAGGGTTTCATGGAAACCCACTGGATAATCTTGAGCACGTCACATGCGCTCAACTCCCATGTGCTGGGTTTGCATTAGGCTCCCTATAAGCCAGAAACAACTTGAAGGCATACAGCAACAACAATATTCATAAATAAACCAAATACTACACAACATCACACACCTCTTGGAACTGCTGCTCTAAAAGGAAGCCAAATCTTTGACTATATCTACACTGAATAGTTATAGCAATGGTATACCTCTTCAACTATCATAGTTCCATTTCTCAAAATCCTGGGATTTCTATAATATAGATTGTACTTTGATGAAGTACTTAGATTTGCTAATGTGTTCCCCTGAACCTATAGCATTACAGCTCCCTGGCAGAGAATGCTAAGTCCCCCACAAAACCACAAATCCTGAGATTCCATGAGACAAAGCTATGGCAAGTTAAAGTGATATTAAAATGCTATAATTGGGTAATGTTGAGATGTTGCTGCCACCTCTGAATTTTCACTGCTTGGGGAAGTGGAAACTGCATGATGCAATGTATCACAACACAGCTGGACATTCACAGAGGTTAATGACGGCCATTCTTCTGACACTTTGCATAATCCTGCATTGCGCAAACCCGGCTTCTTGTCAGCTTTGAAAGAACATGCCCTTTGTCAAAGATCAAAGCTTAGCACTTGCTTGGCTGGTCTTCAAAAAGCATATTTCCATTATCATCTTTGGCACATTTCTTTTAAAAAGGAACAAAAACATCCACGAATATCCGGGTTTCACACCCATGTTTTTGTACAATGAAGCACTGAAGTTGTGATTAAGTCAGTGCATATTTTGAAAATGAATGTGAGCTGGGATTGAATTGTTCATAAGGATTGCTGTATTTCACTGATGAAAATATTAAGGATCCATATCCCAGACCAGAAAATCACGAGGACCCATTCTTCTATACCTCAGACTGAGTTTTTTGTCGAGACTGAAAAAGTTACTTGTTGAATAACTCCCAAAATCCTTTGGCTTCCCTGATAACAGCCATAGTCCAAAAAGTAAATATTTCAAAGTACAGTCAGCCCTCCACATGTGTGGGTTTGACATTGATGGATTTGATTATTCAACCTCTGCCCCCCCATGCCTCTTTTCCAGGGGAACCTTCCCTCTCAGCAGCTCTGATTAGGCCACACAGCCCTTTAAAAATTTGCCTCTGGTCGTCATCGTCATCGTCCTCCTCTCCCAGCTTCTGTCTGGCCAGCTAAGGATTGCTTGCAGCCTGATATCTCAGCACCCCAGACCCTCTTCCAGTGCTCCCTCCTCTCCCAAGGAAAGAGATGGGCCAGAGGGAGGAATTATAGGGTCATCACGGCAGCCCACCCCCTTTCCCTCTCCTTTCTCTGACTTGGTTTGGATCCTGGCTGCCCGCCCTCCCCACCGTGCCTTGGATCCCTTCCCAAAGAGATACACACACCTTTTGATATTTGCAATTTTCCCACTTTTGTGGGGCTTCTGAGCCCCTAGCCACAGGGAATGTGGTGGGATGTCTGTATTTGTGTCACAGTGGACCTTTTCTGCTATCTATAGAGTAAAATTTACATTTACTGTATTCGTTGTTTAGCAAGCACTATCAGCCAACTTCAAGAGACATGTACTTGGACTAGTGGAATAGTTTTTGATTAATCAAACAAGTTGGTATTTTTCTCCTCCAAATACATTTTGGTATTCTTAAATACCTTACACTTTTACAGTGTCGTTAGCAAGAAAAGAAAGGAAGATCCAGTTCATGAAAGCCACCAACAGTAAAATGAAACATAAACATTTTTATTTAAAGAAACTAAAACAAGAACTCAGGTGTCAAGAGTTCAAACCTTAAAAGGAAACAGAAACTTTCTAATCTGTTTGCAGGCCAAATATGTTGGACTGTAAGTCCCATTATCTCTGGGGTGGCAACAGATGCAATATCACCTGGTAAAGGGGATTTCATGCTGAGAGGACTGGGTTATCCTTAGGAGTTTAGCTATGAGGGCAGGAGGAGGCAAAATGACGCCATTGGCCCCACAATTCAGTTTTCATTCAGTCCCCAAAATCCTAGTATTGCAGAGAGTAAGAAACTGAAAATCATTCACACCTGGAGCTCATATTTGTTGTGGTTGCATTACTTTGGTAATTTGGCTTGCCTCACTAGATGTCTAAATTGTATTTTTAAATTGCTCATCTGAAATTTTAAATTACTTTAAGGCTAGAAATGTGGAGATTGAAGGCGCATTTTGTTTGAAAGGGCAGAAGTCTCATTGGGAGTGGGGAATGCATACTTGGGGAGCCACTCCACCAGTAGCGACATCCCTAGTATAAACTAGCAGAGGAGGTGAACTGAAGAGAAAGTGTGGACCAATTCCTTTTAAACACAGAGTTGGGGAAAGTTTTAGATGCCAGCTCCCATCTTTCCTCACCCAGCCTGGCCACTAGCTATGGTGATTAGGGAATTATTGCCATTGTAGTTCAAAAAGTATTTTCCTTGCTTTGTAAAAACTGAGTGTTAGAATGAGGATTTACATACAGTAGTTAGCATGCTGGCACTCTATAGAACAAAAGAAGATGGAGCCCTGTTTGGGAGGACATTCAATATAAAACGCTACCCAGAGAAACAAAAAAAGCAGGAGAAAGATGAAGAGGTTGGGATTGAAAAAAAAAGGAGATTACTCAGCTGTTGAGGCAACACATGCTCAGGCTTAGTTACAAGCTGACCTACAGCAGGAGAGTCTAAGCCCTACAGATCTTTTGGCCTACAGCTCCCATTATCCCCAGCCACTGTGGCAAAAAAGTTAAATCTCTCTCTCCATCTCTCATATAATGTACAACAGTGTCCCCAGCCTTGTATCCAGTAGACATGCAGACCTATAACTACTGACATCCTTTGGCACAATGGCAAGTGCTGGTCTGGGATAATGGGAGTTCTAGTACAGTATACTCAAAGGCCATCCAGTTGGCCAAAAATGCAGAAGACCATGCGTTCTTTGGGGGCTTTTTTAATCGTCATCCTTAACTTTTCAGGTACCAGTTGGTAATAACAGATTTTGAAACCATAATCCTGGCATGTATAAAATATCTTTCATTCTTCAACAGTGCACCAGCTCCTCTACATCTGAGAATGGAATGGCCAGAGAAGTAGGATGGGAGAAGCTTCAGAGGTGATGGGCAGAGCTGGCTTAAGACATTGTGCTGCCTGAGGCAATGGAGGAAATGGCACCCTCTCCAGCTCAAGGTGTATAGAGAGTGCCCAAACCTAGAGAAGCGATTTGGACGTCTGCAGCAGAAAATCCCACAAACTTTGTCCCCAACCTTGGCTCTACATTTTTTATCTGTCTATATATCAACAATAACAACAAAGATAATTTAACATGACTTTAACTCAGATAATGAAAATACTGAAATAGTGCAACATTTTCTATAGTTTGGCTTACTAAGTAATAAAAATGGGCACTGCAGTCAAAAAATCAGAACAAGACTAGTTGCCTTATCACATCGCTCCTTTATGCCATGTTACTCCATTTGAATTCTAATCCAGTCATTCTCGTGAACATGGATAATTGTTGATGCTCACTATCGCACCCTTTCCACATTTGCAGTTTAATAGCGGTATGTACACGGTTTGTTCGTTTGCGTTAAGATGTCATTGTAGATTCCTGTATCCTGCCCCTTGCTTCTATGATTGGTTCCTGCAGCAATAATTGTGCCACAACATCGTGATGTTACAATGCTATGATGGAAGAAAATGCTATGAAATATAGCTGGTTACTGAATTGTTGAGTGAAATGGAGGGGGTCATTAACAGATTATTTCCACTGTGAAAAATAAACACATTTTTAATATCTGTGCAACGCAAAGTGAAACAAAAGTGTCTAGAGAGCAACGATACCATGTGATAAGGCTGAGGCAAAAGCGGCACCAAGGCATCACTATGAAAAGCAGCTTTGAAGAACTAGATAAGATCTTCAAATATTGCATACAGATACATCATTAAATAGTCAGAGTCATCCATGCCATAGTATTTCTGACTTCTAAATATGGATGTGAAAGCTTTGAAGAAAGCTCCCATGAAGAGAATCAGCACGTTTGAAATGTGGTGCAAGAGGAGGGTTCTAGACGGATTGTGGTCTGCTAAAAAGACATTAGCAGACCAAAATTAATGTCTTTTTTAGCAGACCAGATCTCTTAGAGCCTGTCAGGTCTGAACCCACAGTAGAAGCCAAGGTGACTAAACTGATGCTGTGACATAGGCCATTTCCGCACTAGACTATTAAAGCGCTATAATTCCACTTTCAAACCCCAAACAGCAAACCCCAGGATTCCATAGGATGTTGAAAGTGGAATCGTAGTGCTTTAACAGTCTAGTGCGGAAATGGCCATAGTATAAGATAATGTGATTCATTGGAATGGATTGATTCAATTAAGGAAGCCACAGCGGTGAGTCTGCAAGACCTGAGCAGGACTATTGGTGATTTGGGCGTTTAGTGATTTCCCATCCATAGGGTCATCTTAAGACTAATATCGAGAAAGCAATTTGTTGACTTTTAATTATATTCTAAACCAGATGCCTGAGGCTCACAAAACTTGTATGAGTCACCACAACGTCCCACAAGGGCACAGACTTCTGCAGCATCTAGAAATTATTACCCATAGCAGTGTAATGTCTGTGGCAAATCCATTCCTTGATGTGGACCAGAATTTCAGAGATGAGTCCTGGTGGTGCAGTGGTTAAATGCTGGCACTGTAGCCATAAGGTTGTGAGTTCGATCCTGATGGGCTCCAGGTTGACTCAATCTTCCATCCTTCTGCAGATCAGTAAAATGAGTAGCCAGATTGTTGGGGGCAATTAGCTAACACATTGTAAACTGCTTAGAGAGCACTTAGCTTCTAAGCAGTATAGAAATACACATGCTACTGCTATTGCTAATGTGTGTGCACGCGCACACGCACCTTTGAGTAGCCAGTCAACTTATGGTGACCCCATTAATTTCATAGGGTTTTCTTAGGTAAGGAATACTCAAGAGGTAGTTTTGCCAGTTCCTTCCTCTGAAATAATGAATGTTCCTGGGTTAATCACCTTTTAGTCTGTTCTAGGCTTATACTAGAAGGAGACTGGAAGCGCATGAGAAAGGGAGGGGATTCTGAAAGGAAGAAGAGCAGACCAACTTGGTATGCAAGCAAGGACACAATCAAACAATACATCTATTAAGCTTGATCTAACTGAATCCAGGACCATATTTCCAAGATTCTCTGGCATTGAATGCACCAATCAGTTGTTGTCGACAGAATCTGAGAGCCTTTGAAGTCAGTGTTCTTGCCCCCTAGCTGTGCAAAGAAAGGAACTCTGTATTCATAGAGGAAGAGTAGCCCAGACTAATAGGGTGTATAAACAATAGCACGGGCTTTTGATTCTGTCAGCCAAGGCAACTATTCAGCAATGACATCCATAGCCTTTTAAGTGCTTCTCTGATTAAGATGAAAGGATTTGAAATCATGTCTTGTTGCTTCACCCGCCAACCCTTGCTCCTCACTCCTGAGCCAATAATAGTCTATGACTTGATAAGCAAAATGAAACCCACAGTTGAACAGTACCTGTCTTAGGACCAACAAAAATGCCACAGAGGTCTGCAAGGTTTAAAATTCTCCAAAACCCTTCATTAATTTACACATATTCATATATCTCGTAGATCTGGAGATTTTTAAAGTGGCATAAAACTGTGACAAAACATGTTACTGTTATTTTTGTCAAGTCAATATTGACTTATGGTGACCCTACAAAAATTAGATCTCCAAGAACCTGAGTTATCAATTGCCTTGCTCAGGTCCTGTAAACTGAGGTCTGTGGTTTCCTTTTATTGAATCAATCCACTTGAAATGTAGTCTTCCTCTTTTCATAAAGTTTTCCACTTTGCTGAGCCTTATCATCTTTTCCTGGGAGTCATGTTTTCTCATGAAATGTTCATGATGTGGCAACCTCAGTTTAATTGCCTTTGCTTCCAGGGAGAGCTCGGGCATGATTTGCTCTAAGACCCATTCATTCGTCTCTTTAGTCTCCACAGAATTCTCCGCCAGTGACATATTTCAAACATGTTGATTTTCTGCACCGTCCAGCTTTTACACTCATATGTAGAAATCGGAACTACCGTGGCATGGAAGTTCTTGACTTTAGCATCTACTGATATATCTTTGCACTCGAATAACAAAACGTGTAATATTGAGGAGAGAGAGAAAGAGAGAAGAGGGAGGATATACAGTACTTCTGTTTTTCATGAAACAAAGGATAGGTTAGACTACACATGGATGGCGTGCAAGAAGAGATTCAACATGTGTCTAAAAAGATGTAACAACATGAGTCTGTATCGGAGCAAAGAGTGTTCCACAGAGGAAATGCCACCATGCTAAATAAATGCCTTGTTCCCAATAGCAGTGAAGTAGGCCTAGATGTGTGGGGCATCACAAGGCCTTTCCAGTTGACCTGAAGGATTGAATGGGTCTATAAGGGAAAATGTTGTCTCTTAAGGTGGTACGGAAAAAAAGGAGAGAGAACATACCCACATAGGCTGATAAAGAGTTCTGTAGAACTTGGAAACTCGCACATTTTTGTGGCATTTCAACTGGTGCTAATAAAATACCATTGTCTGAGCAGGAGTGAGGTGCCACATCCTACCACTGTGTCCCCCCAAGCTGGACCATAAGCTACAGGTGAATAAAAGTACTACTCAATTATGGCCATTTCCACACTACACTATTATAGTGCTATTATTCCACTTTCAACATCCTGTGGAATTCTGAGGTTTGTTGTTTACTGAGGCCAAAGAGCTCTCTGGCTGAGAATTCTAAATGCCGTTCCCTAAACTGCAAACCCTAGGATTCCATAGGATGTTGAAAGTGGAATAATAGCACTATAACAGCGTAGTGCGGAAAGCATGTTTTCCCATGCCACTTCACTGTACCCCACTGGAACCCTCCCTGGACCAACTTCAGATGTATTGTATATGATATGGGAAAACCCACATAAACACAAGTCTAAAGGCCTCAGCAGCTTCACTCGAAAGCTGAACTGTCATGAGTTTCCAATTCCTCAGAAGATAATGAGTCTTGTGCGCATGAAACAGAAATGTTTCTGTCAGTCAGTCTCATTCTCTCTCTGTCTGACTTGAACAAAGAAGGGAAAGGACAAAACGTCATCCCACCACCCTCACACAGAAGCCAAGTGAATTTTGCTTCTGCACTTCTGACAGCGCTGCAGTCTAGCTAAGCAGGCACACAACAGGATGTGGGGCACACAGAGATCTACCTCACTGATTTTGCTTTGCACCATTCAGCAGCTGTCATCAGATAGCTGCCTCACTTCGACCATTTCCACATTACATTGTTATTTCTGCACTACACTCTTATAGCGCGATTATTCTACTTTCAACATCCTATGGAATCCTGGGGTTGCAGCTTCCGAAGGGACCAGCCGACCCCTCCCCGAAACTGCAAACCCCAGGATTCCATAGGATGTTGAAAGTGGAATAATCGCGCTTAATGTAGGGCGGAAATGGGAAGGAAGGAGTGTTAAAATTCTCATGTGGGTTTTGAACAGAAAATAGGAGACCTTGGAACTTTTCTCAGAGCTTAGCAGTAATTTACTGAAAATTAATTCATCTTTCATTCTTTTTTTCCTCCAATAATGATGTTAGAATTGATTTTTCACATAATTGGATGCTTCCTTCTCCAGTATCAACTCACCTGGACTTTAAGATTAGCTGGGGAAGCTCTGTTGGTGATACGCCTGCGTTGTGTAAACCAGAGGACCATCGCATATGGCAGGACTTTCTTAGCGGTTGTGCCCTGTTTGGATAACCCTCTCCTTTCAGAAATCCAATTGCCCCCACAGTTTTGTTGTTCAGATACCAGTTAAAAATACATTTCTTTGTACAAGCTTTTCTGGAATAAGGAACAGTTTAATTTGTCCTTGACAGCTCCTGCTTGTATTTTTTAAAAATTGTATTTTTAGTAACTAATTCTAATACAGGATTTTAAATTCTAGATATTTGTAGTCTTAGACTTGAGTAATTTGTACTTATTACGTGGATTACAAAAGTTTTGTCATGATCTAAAATGTTCCAAGCCCCAAATGATTCAGCGAAAGTGGCTGTTAGCTGCAAAATGAACTGTCGTTAACAATTATCGCATTATTTGTTGATCTGTTGTTGGCAACAACTAAGCAGACGACACACCATCCTTAACACAGGCTGAGTCAGAAGTCAGTTCCATGGAGTTCAAGTGTCACTTATTATTCCCCGTAACTATTTCCGTGGGTGGGGACTGGTAAGTCATGCTGCAGTAACTGTATTACTCTTTAAAACAAAGCTGGAGATTAGTAAGTTCTCCAGAGGTTATGAGACTCCAGCTCCCATAAGCCCTAGCTAGCTCAGCTAATGGTGAGGAATATTGGGAGTTGCAGTCCTACAAAATCTGGAGAGCTGTACAATTCCCACCTGCGTCTTAAGGTGTCACAGTATCTGCTTCTCCCAGTTTAGCTATACAGTTGGGGTATATAGACTTTTCTAATTATTTGCACTTACAAAGCTCCTTTGTGTTTCCTATGGAAAGCAGAAATAATGTGTCTATTTCTTCCTACAAAACTATATAAACTACATATGGAAAGTTAAATAAACTCAAAACCAGAGGCCAAGTTGGGTATTTCGTCTTGTATTAAAATTAATTTTCTCTCTCTTCAACTGCAAATCACAAGGGGAAAAAATCCTTCTTTTGTTTCACCATTCTATGGATTTGATTTAGATAATCTAACACCATCAACATGATAGCAATTTGAAATGTGAAAGTGCTATAATTGTACTGGGCAAAGCCCACCCTTTCTCTCCAGTGACAGTTCTTTGCCTGTGCGCAGCTCTCTTTGTCAAACACAGTTTCCATTAATAAGTTGGTATAGGAGTCATTTTTTTTTCAGATCTAGATTTCCATAACATCCTCTTAGCACCACAAAACAAAGGAATGAACGACTTTGGATGGAAGTTGATGTAGATTTTGGGGGACATCTTTGTAAAAATAACCAGCATACTTTCTTCAGACATTGGCATAGTAGCCCTAAATATTTTAATTAGCAAAGAGGATAGAGTCACAGACTGCATCCCTTACAGTTACCCTGTTGAGTTTAGCTGTGGTCAGCACAGAAGCTGGAGGAGAAATGGATTTTTCTAGCCTCAAGACGTGTTATGAACTATACCCTGTCCTTGTGACGAAAAGAAGTTGAGATGATGATGACTTGTTCTTGGATGGGCAACTAAGAGCTATTAGCTTTACAAAAGACCTGCTCTTAATGAAAGTTGTACAGCTCAAGCTGCCTACAGCATGAAGTGTACTTGGAATACGGCTGTGGGAACTATCATGGCAAGAGCTTGCCACCCGAGTCAGATGCAAGTTTTGTTTTGTTTTGTTTTGTCTAGGTTTGAGGTGTGAAGATTGTGGATTTGGGGTGTCACCTGAAAAACAAACAAACAAAAAAACCTGCAACCATCTCTGGAATGCAGCTATTTATTGCAACCAGTCTTTTCTACAGTGCAGCACAGCGAACTAGCTTCTAGTTTTAACTAGTTTCTTTGCTATATAAAAACCACGAAGACTCCTACCTAATGGAATCTTGAATTTGCAGATTTTGCATTTTTAACTATACTAACAACCCA
>CAOKZL010004128.1:0-45623 GCA_948472985.1 Iguana delicatissima
GTCTAATAATGAAGGGGGATGTCCCACTCATAAAGCTCCTTCAAGTATTCACTGCCCAGGAAAGCCTTAAATGTCTCATTACCCTGAATTTGAATGTATATCTTCTGCCATACTCAATACTGAAATATCAGATACATTTACCTGTTATAGCATCTGTCAAGAATCCTTCTCAAAGAAGTGCTTTATGAAGGGTTCCATTAAATATTTGTCTTATACATTTTACAAACACAGATGCATATATCTAATTGTTTATATTTAGACCAACACTGAAGTACTATCAGCATATTCTAGCATTGGCATTTGCTGTGAAAGAGGTAAACAGAAACCCCAAAATCTTACCAAATGTCAGCCTGGGCTTCCATGTCTATGACAGTTATTTCAATGCAAGGATGACTTACCAAAACACTTTGAAACTTCTCTCCACCTGGAAAAGAATTGTCCCCAACTTCCACTGTAACAAGCAAAATAATCTGATAGCTGCCATTGGAGGACTTGACTGTGAAATCTCCCTTTACATGGCTACAATAACTGGTATTTATAAAATTGCACAGGTAAAGTAAGGGTGTGCCATGCTTTGGGGGGTGGGTAATTAAGAAACATTTCAGTTTTCATGTTATACTCAAGATATTGTCTCCTTCTCCTGTCAGGCAAGGTATGTGCAACTAACTAAAAGTCCTGTGTGTTTTCTCCAAGAAAATATCAAATCTGAGGTGTGTGTGTGTGTGTGTGTGTGTCCTTCATAGTCTGTGAAAAATGGGGTTACGTATCATTTTCATTTTGAAGGTCCACATTTACACATGGGTCATAACCTATACGATAGTCTGATCGTTTGATGGGCACTGCTGAGTAAAGATAATAAGCTTCTGGTTTCTCCCATAGATATCCCTAGTCAAGGTCAATTGTACTATTACTAAATGATTAGTGTTTCAACTAAACTTTTACCTCTAAGAATATGCAGGTTCAAGATGGCAAAAAACATAATGGATCTGACATGCTTGGGATATCTCACCTCTGTTCCATTCCACCTTTCCTTTTTAACAAGGACATTTCCCCAAATAAATTAACAGCAACTTCAAAACACTATCATCACTTTTTTAAGTTAAGACTTTTTACTAATAACAAAAGAATAGCAAACAAAGGTATTCACACTCCAATGTGCAATAACAGCATGGCACAGCAATCCCGGGACACTGGGAGACCATATTCAAATCTGCGCTTATCCCTGAAAACCTCTTGCGTGGCTTTAGGAAAGTCTCTCAGCCTCAGAAAAAGGCAAAAAACAAAAAACAAAAAACGTTCTTAACAAAAAAAAAAAAAAAACCCTGATAGAATCATCTTAAGATCTCTGTAAGTTGGAAATGAGAACACATAATGAATGAAGATCAAGGACAGTGAAAATGAACACATTGCAATATAACGTTAGGATGTTGTTACTATTGTCAGGGCAAGAAATATAAAAATCAGATTTCCAATTTATGTTTACAATGTAGACCAAACAAAAACTCCTTCCAGACTGATGTGCAAAGTATCATGAAACAAAACTATGGCATCTAAATGCAAACAAAAATTAATGGTGAGAACAGATTGCAAAAAACTAGGAAGATAACAATATACCCTAAATCTGGTAGAAAAATTTGATATCTGGAAATCGATATAGGATATTTGTTGATAAATACTTTTGTTTTCTTTCTTGTCTAGATTGGCTACTGTGTATTGGCTCCAGTGATAAATGTTAAAAACCAACACCCTTCTTTCTATCGGACGGTCCCCAATGAACTGTACCAGTACAAAGGGATTGTAAAACTCCTTCTGCATTTCCAGTGGACTTGGGTTGGGATTATGGCTGCTGATGATGACAATGGGGAAAAATTTGTGCAAACACTGGAAAAAATGCTTTTCCAGGATGGCATTTGCACTGCCTTTACAAAAAAAACAAAACATTTGGCTCAATTATTAGAAGATGGAGCACTTTGTGACACATTAGGGAGCATATTCCGTCCGCTTCTCAATGCCAAAGTCAATGCAGTGATTGTAAATGCAGAACAGCAGACTATATCAGAATTGAAATGGTTGATATATTACTATGTCAATTTAGAAAACATTGCTACAGTCAGATCAATATCTAAAGTATGGATTATGACAGCACACCGGGATTTCTCATCACAGTCAGTTCACAGGAGTTTCGATATACAAGTCTTTGATGGTACCTTATCTTTTGCAATTCATTCAATAGAAATGCCAGCATTTGCAGAATTCCTTCAGACTCTCGACCCTAGTACAGCAAAGGGAAATGATTTTCTCAGGGTATTCTGGGAAGAGGCATTCAGATGTTCTTTTTCTGATTCTAATGAAGCAATGGAGAACTCTCCTTGCACTGGGCAAGAGAGGCTGGACAGTCTCCCAAGAACTGATTTTGAAGTAAGCATGACTGGTCATAGCTACAGCATCTACAATGCAGTCTATGCTCTGGCATATGCTTTAGATAGAGTTTATTCATCCAAGCCAAATCAAAGGACAATGGCATACAGAGGCCCACCAGACCCTCAAAAACTTCAGTCATGGCAGGTAGGACTTAACATCCCAAGCAGCACTGCTATCAAAAACTTAAACTGATACTTTGAAACCATAGATAGATATACAAAATAGACAATAACAGCTGTGCTTGAAAACAGTGGGATGGAGGGGGACATGAACTACGTAGTAATATGTTGCACTTAAAATGGAGTTCTGCTAGTTATTATTGCCAGAATATCAATGGCAAGGAAGCACACTCAAAGAAAAGGAAAAAAGTTAATGGTTTAAGCCTCCGTGGAATTTTTAAATAGCTGTTAAATGCAATTGAAAGATCAGTTACGGGACAGAGATATGTAATCATCCTGGATACATGATGGAAACAGGGGTCACACACGCACAAAAAATCATTTTGAAAAAGAAAACTAGAAAAAAGGGAATGATAATAAATGAATGCTAGACTCATAAGGAAGCAGTGTAGTGTAGGGTTTGATCATTGGACTACAACCCTGGAGACCAGGGTTCAATTTCTTGTTCAGCCAGAGAAACTCAGTGGAAGATGTTGGGTGTGTCACACACCTCCAAAAAACTCTGTGATAGGTTCACTTTAAGATCACGATAACTTGGAAACAATTTGAAGTACACAACCTCAAAAGCCTGATTTTTCATTCAAAGCAGCAGACAAAAAACTATGACTGGTCATCAGTTAACTTAAAGGCTTCCAAGAAAAACCATCAGTTGACCATTTGGTGAAAAATATGGAGCAAAACGTTACTGCCTTGAGGACAATTCCTGAAAACCAGTGTGACAACTGAAAAGGTTTTGTATCTCTCATTGATGCCCATAAAGATTTTAGTGAAGTAGAGATCTTTTCATCTTCCTTCATGTTTCTGCATTTCCCTCTTTCAAACTAGCTTCATCCTTTCTTGAAGAGTACCTTATTTAACAATAGTGCTGGAGACACTGTGGCTTTTGATGAGAATGGGGAGCTGGCAGCTGGATTTGATATTATAAACTGGATTACCTTCCCAAACCAGTCCTTCTTAAAAGTGAAAGTAGGAAGTCTGAACCCACATCCTTTCTTGGGTAAAGAGTTCCACATTAACGAAGAGGCCATAACTTTTCACAGTGTTTTTAATCAGGTGAGATCTATCTAAATGTTCTAAAAAGCAAAGATCAATCTGAAAGTTTTGCTGTGTTGATCCCTGGTAGATGGTGGTTAGACATTCCTATTCACCAGAAATGAGTTATTTTTCTTTCATAGGTAAAGTACTATTTGCTGCCATATGCAGTCAAGACAGCTTTGACTTATGGTCACCCTGTGCATGAAAACTCCCCAAGACATCCTACCTTCAACAGTTATATACAAGCCCTTCAAACTCAAATCCCACAGCTTCCTGAACTGAATAAATCCTACTGTAATATGGTCTTTTTTTCCTTCTTTGCCATCCACTGTCCAAGTATTATTGTCTTTTCAAATGAGTTGTGGTATCACATGCCCATAGTATGGTAGCATGATGTATGATGGCTGCCAAGGAGAGCTTTTCTGGTGTGCGAATCATAGAATCATAAGAGTTGGAAGAGACCACAGGAGTCATCTATTCCAGCCTCCTACCATGCAGGAAAACACATCAAAGCACTCCTGACAGATGGCCATCCAGCCTCTGCTTGAAAATCTCCAAACTCCACCACACTCCAAGGCAGCATATTCCACTGTCAGACAGCTCTGACCATCAAGAAGTTCTTCCTGAGGTTGAATGTCCTTTCCTGCAGCTTGAATCCATTGCTCCTTGTCCTAGTCTCTGGAGCAGCGGAAAACAAGCCCACTCTGTCTTCAACATGACATCCCTTCAAATATTTAAACATGACTATCATGTTCCCTCTTAGCCTTCTCTTCTGCAGACTAAACATACCCAGCTCCCTAAGCTGTTCCTCGTAGGCCATGGCTTCCAGACCCTTCACCGTTTTGGTCACCCTCTTTGGACACGCTCCAGCTTGTCAAAATCCTTCTTGAATTGAGATGCCCAGAACTGGACACAATATTCCACATGAGGTCTAACCAAAGAAGAGTAGAGTGGTACCATTACCTCCCTCGATCTAGACACCATACTCCTATTGATGCAACCAAGAATGGCATTGGCTTTCTTGACTGACACATCACACTGTTGACTCATGTTCAGCTTGTGATCTATCAAGATTCCTAGATCTCTTTCACATGCACTGTTATCCAGCCACATCCTATATTTGTGCATTTCATTTTTTCTGCCTAACTGTTGGACCTTACATTTCTCTCTGTTGATATTCATTTTGTTAACTTTGGCCCAGCTCTCCTATCTGTCAAGGTCATTTTTAATTTTGATCCCATCCTCCAGAGTATTAGCAACCCCTCCCAATTTGGTGTCACCTACAAATTTGATCAGCATGCCCTCTACTCCTTCATCCAAGTCATTGATGAAGATATTGAATAGCACTGGGCTCAGCACACAACTCTGTGACACCTCACTAGTCACTTCTCTCCAGGATGAAAAGGAGCCATTGGTGAGCACCCTTTGGTAACTAGCTATTTAATTACCAATGTCTATGTTCTTCCAATATTTCACACACTCAAATAGAACATGTTGATTATCAGAGGTGATTGGAATGCAATATTAATGAAACAGAACAATTACCAATTAATGCTATCATACTGTAGTGGTTTGGGTATTGGACTAGGACTCTAGAGACTAAGGTTGGAACCCCCACTCAGTCATGGAAACCTGCTGGGTGCCTTTAAGTTGGTCATACTCTCTCAGCCTCAGATGAATGCAAAAACAAATTCCCTCATTAAGAAAACCCTGTGATAGGATCACCCTTGGGTTGTTGTAAGTCAGAAGCAATTTGAAGGCACACAACAATGTGGTCAAATTATTTACTTCTTCTTTGAACTCACTTCTTCACAACAACAACAAAGCTTTTGCAATGGCTGGATTCATTTGTTCAGACTTTATTTTTGAAATACAATGATGTTAGAATGAGTATTTCCATTATTGTTGTTAACATGGAGAACTGAGACACTTTCTCTGCTTTCCATGGATAGGTGCTGCCTCTTTCGCTGTGTAGTGAGAAATGCCAACCAGGTAACCAGAAAAAAAAGATAGAAGGACAACCATTTTGTTGCTATGATTGCATTACATGTCCAGATGGAGAGACTTCACACCAAAAAGGTAGGCAGTACAATTTGTAGATTATGTTTTATCTTTAATATTTTTTGGTTTAACATACAATTGAGTTATTTAAATATAACAGAATATAACAGCAAGGTATGTTAAAACCTGTCAGTTTTATATTGTCAAAATTCTAGTGGAATTTGTTGGACTTTAATATCAGATTGTAAGACCTGTTGCTGCATCACACATTTTGAGGGACAAAAATTAATGCTTTGCATATTGTAATATAAACATTTTGATCAGTTTATAATTTGGCATGCATGCATGCTTTCATACACTTTTTTTCCTGAAACACAACATACGCCTCAGAAATCCACAGATCTTCAAGTCATGATGAGCTTTATTTCGAAACAAGCCACATGTGGTATGATGTTGATATTTATGGAGGGAAACGCAAACTAAATTAATAGCATTTCCATTCCTAACAGCAACTAATCATAACACATGTCTTTATTATGAGGAACACATTCATTCCTGCTGAATTTTTTCCCAATAGTCGTTGTTTTCGTGTGCATCACTCTCCTTTCGTGAGGAGAAAGTATTTATGAAGGAATATTAAGGTTGTTCCGGTGTCACATTTGGCTTCTGGTTTGAATCATCTATCTGAATTGTAGAGTGAGATATCCTTCCCTCTTACTCAGATTACATCTGTCCAGTATCCAATAGGAAAGAGAGAAGATGCACTGGTCTCTGTAAAAAAAAAGGGGGGGACATACTTATCACCTTAGAAACAATATCTAGAATGACTAACTAACACTAGTTTGTATCACATTCTGTAGTTCAGAGCAAACGACTACCTAGTTTGCAACAGGATGAATATTTTTGTTATGAGATAAAGCACAACATTCAGGTCCTATCCAACCTGCTTTAATGCTGCTTAGTTTATTTAGGGCCCTTTTCACACGCCAGTCCTGTTGCGAAATGGCCTCAGGAGCACTGCAGGATTATGAGGACTGTTCCAGATGACGTCTTCGCAATCGCACAACGCTCCCAAGGCCATTAGGCAGCAATCATTCATTATATCATTTTCAGCTCGTTGCTGAAAATGATGCATGATCGCACGTCCCTCCCGTGCCCCACTCGCACTTACCTTGTGTGTGGAGCCTCTGGATGCGCACCCATCGCGCTTCCTCCCCCAGCACAGCCTGAGAAAGTACCCGGCTGCACTGTGGAAGGAAGGGGCAGAGCCCTCATGCTTCCTTCCACCCAGCACAGAGCTGGTGTGGAGGGGAAGCGAAGGGGACACGAGTGCCTCTTGTAAGAGGCTTCTCGCGTGATCCCCTCGCGATGACACCAGAACAAGGTAAGGTGCAAAAAAGTCCTAGGACAGCTTACTACTCCAAAATCTTAATCACTCCTCTGCTGGATCCTCATTAACTCTATGTCCTCACCTTCACTACACCTTTGATGACAACCCACCTTTGATGACAGGCCTACCCCTGCAGGAACCCAGCATTTATCCCCTTACAAAGGGAGATAGGTGATACTGTAGCTTATCAGTTAGAAGTTGGTTGAGTACTTGGGGCCCAGTTTTCCCAGAAATGCTGATGTTTGAAGCATGCAGCAGTTCATCAGAGAGGTTCATAGCGGACATCAAGCAGACCTCTGACCTGGAGTGGTGAGGATGCTGGTGTTCTCATTCTCCTCAATCTCAACAGGCACCCAGATTTTATTCCCTTACAAAGGGGGACAGATGAACCCCTAGCTCATCAGCTAGGAGTTGGCTGGGTACCTGAGAAGACAGGTACCAGAGTTTTGCTCTTTTAAGAAACTTGATTTGGTTGTTTCTAGCAGCCACAAAGCTGTTCAGTATTTAGGAAGACACTCTGTTGGAATTTGACAACCAATGTGCCACTCCTGGGACCACTGGTTTCAATAGTGGTAATGTTTTATGATTCCACTGTCAGTGGCTCTATTAGATCTACCAAGCCTCTCCAGTCATTTGTAACTGAAATAATAAAAATCAGAACTGTTTCTTCTGTGAAATTTGTGAAATCTTAATGACATTGTTGATCATAAAACAAGAAAACTTTAAAACACGAGGTATTACCTGGTTGGTTAATGCTTCCTATTGCGCACCGATCCAGGGAAAATCAATTCTTTTTGACATTTCCCACATCTGTGATATTTTCACCCCATTATCAAATGGCTGAGATTCATTCATTCATTCATTCATTCAAATGTTTATATCCCATCATGTATCTGAAGATCTCAAGGTGGTTATATGATATGTGAATTACGTGACCAATAAACCATATAGGTAGAGCCAATGCAAAAAGGAGAGCAAATATTTGAATTAAAATGTTGTGTTTGTTTATTTATTAGTTACATATCTACCTTGACTTTCTCACAACAAAGCAATCATGTCTTTGTCTTTCCTCTAGTTTTCTGCTCATATCAGTCCTGATGTAGGTTAAATTGAGAGGCAGTTGCTGTGAGTACTATGTGTCAGTGAGTACTTGAACCTGGATTTTTTGAAAAATGGATTGACATGCATTAGTTGTTTTACTTTTCAGATATGGCTGAATGTTCAAAATGTCCAGATGGTCACTATGCAAACAAGAACCAAGATCAATGCCTGCCCAAAACTATACACTTCCTCTCATTCACAGAACCATTGGGGATAATTCTAACTGCCTTAGCACTCTCACTTTCTCTGATCACAATTTTAGTGCTCCAAATATTCATCAAGAACAAGAACACTCCCATTGTTAAGGCCAATAACCAGAATATCACTTACTCTTTCCTCATCTCTCTATTGCTCTGCTTCTTCTGTGCATTTCTGTTTGTTGGTGAGCCTAAGAAAGTGGCTTGCTATTTGAGACAAACAACTTTTGGCATCATCTTTACAGTCGCTGTTTCTTGCATATTGGCAAAAACCATAACTGTGGTTGTAGCTTTCATGGCCACCAAGCCAGGATCCAGGATGAGGAGATGGATGGGGAAAGGACTGGGCAACTCTGTTGTTTGTGGTTGCTCTCTTGTACAAGCTGCTTTGTGTGCTGCCTGGCTTTGCACTGCTCCTCCATTCCCAGATTTGGATATGAACTCCTTGGCTGAAGAAATCATACTGGAATGCAATGAAGGATCAGTGGCAATGTTTTATTGTGTTCTGGGTTACCTGGGATTTCTGGCCATGGTTAGTTTCACCGTGGCTTTCTTAAGCAGAAAGCTGCCAGATGTTTTCAATGAAGCCAAATTCATTACTTTCAGTATGATAGTGTTTTGTAGTGTTTGGTTGTCGTTTGTTCCATCCTACCTGAGTACTAAGGGAAAATACATGGTGGCTGTGGAGATTTTCTCCATCTTAGCCTCTAGTGCTGGTTTACTGGGTTTTATCTTTTTCCCCAAATGCTTCATAATTGTCTTGAAGCCTGAACTGAATAGCAAGGACATACTAGTCAGAAAAAAATGACAGACATCTTAATTATCCTAGAGGTCTTCTCTTATGATTTTATATCTAAGATGCGATTTTATTTGTACAGGGTAGAGGGAAGTATAGAAATGTATTTAAGTTTTATATGAAATTGTAAACATAATCTAACACCTTCATTGTGTACTGTAAATATCCACACACGGAGATTTATTTGTGCTAGCATTATATAGCCCTGATACTGAATAGTAACTTTGTGAAATACATGTCATAGACTAGTTGCTATTATACATTCACATTGTGCAATGATGCTATGTACACAAGTCCACACACCCAGCTGTCAGTAGAATAAATCTGTTGCACAATAGTAAGTATTTTGACCAAATCTTTAGCTTGACTTATGCATGTCTAAAGAATGCCAGTCATGATATGGAGTAAATCTTATTAAATACTGTAGGAGATACTTCTGTGTAACTATTTTTATGTGGTTTAGTGGCATGAGCCCTGGAGACCAGCATTTGAATCTCCATTCAGACATGGAAAGCTACTGGTTGACCTTGGGCAAATCAACTCTGTCTAGGAAAGCAACAGCAACCTCCCCACCCCCAAAAAAACAAATCTTGCCAGGAAAGCCCCATGATAGATATGCCTTAGGGTCACTGTATGTCAGAAGTGACTTGAAGACATACAACAGCTGTAAACTATCATGTTGTCCTTCCCAAATGGAAATTCTCTGAGATGAGACATATAGAGCTATTTTTTTAAAAAAAAAGGAAAAAAGTAGCAAAACTGCTTTGATGTGATATCTTTTATTTTTCACAATTCATGTAAGTCTTGCTGATATTCTTCACTGAGAGAGATGTAACATATAAACATATGGACTGTTCTTATTCTCTTACATAATACATATTTATGCACAAGTTTATTTCTCTCATTCATCTTCATGAATGCCTGTGCATGAAAATCTATGGTGGCAGTTGTGGAGAAAAAAAAACCCTGCTGCACTCCTGGCCTTCTACCCCCATAAAGTCCATAGCTGTCAGACCAGTTGGAACTGGTGCTAGTCACTTCCATCCATGGAGTCTACTTAGGTTCCCCGTGACAAAGATGAATCTAGGAATCCTTGCAAGCTACATGCTTCTTCCTTCAGGAAACTGCAAGTCCTTGGAGGACAGGCCATTTACCATATTTTGTTTACAAAGTGCAAAACAGTATGTGCAACATGTGGCCTTTTACTTATATGTGGTACAAAATAGTGTCTTGTGTCTTTCATTCATAGCTGCTTGAGCAAGATGTGCACTATTTGGCACTCATTGGTCTCTTATTGATCAAAGTTTCATGAGTTAGCAAAATGATCTGGGGAAAAGTTGCTGGTTAGAAAAGCAGGCCAGCCATGGAAATGCATAGGGCAGACAAATACATGCACACACACACACATACCGAGAGAGACAGAGAGAGTGAGTCATTATTACTTACCCCAGGTGCACACTAGCATGGAGATGGAGATGTGGATCACTCTGGTTATCATTGTAAGTGGAATGGGTTAAGCAAAGTGTTGAGAAGAAATTCTGAGTCCTAGGCAGTGGATTAAGCCTACCGACTGGAGAAATGTTAATACTAAAAATGGGATTACCTTATTGTACTTCTGAATTTGCCTTTGCACCTCCTCGATCCCTCATTCCAGCTGTGTTCTTGTTATGATGAAACAAAACAAAAACAACAAAAACAAAAACAAAGCAAGCACGTTCTCAAAAAAAAAAAAAACTTCATGGAAAATTCCCCTGCTCATCTGTTTTATGCAAGTCAATCTGGGTTTCACATCTATGAGAGCTACTTCAGTGTAAAGATGACTTAACAGATTATTAGACTCATTTCAATTTGGTTTTATGCCAGAGCTATTTCTGCCTGATGACCTACTGAGGGGGAGGGATTAGGGGATCATTCTCCTGTGATGATCTTCCTGGATCTCCCAGGGGTTTGGAGTTTGTGTATGTGTGTGTGTGTGTGTTTATTATGTTATCTTAGTTGTCTGGCTTCATCAGATGGGAATATTTGCTTTGTGATATAGTGTGTCTACAGGACTAGTTCCAGAGAGCAGCCCTGAGGGACTTCTGTTCAGCCCTGTCACCATTAAGCTGTAAAGTGCCACAGTATTTCATACCATTCAACATCTATAGGAATCCACGGGGGGAGGTCATTGGAATTAGACGTCATCAGTTTGGTAACTTCTCATTTAGGCTATTGCAATGCATTCCATGTGGGTCTGCCTTTGAAGATGACTCAGAAGCTACAGATAGTACAAAATACAGCAGAAAGATAATTGGCTTCCATATTATATAGGCAATATATTTTAACTGAGCTACACTGGCTGCCAATTTCTTTCCAGTCTGAAATGATGGTGCTTTTGATGACATTCAAAGCTCTAAATGGCTTGAAAACTTAGCACTTGAAGAAGTGTCCTTTCTTACACACACCTGCCTGAGAACTGAGTTATGCTGGTGGGGCCCTACCCCATGATCCCACTACTGAGAGTGATACATCCCATGGGAACATGAAGGATCTCATTCTTTCCTGTGGTAAACTATTTATGGCATTCCATAATTTATGGAGTGAATATACATGCCATTAAATGAATGAATGACCTGACGCCAAAGGTTCTTTTTCAACCTTATTCAGAACTAGCTACTATGAGCATAGTTATATGTTTTCTTACAATAAGTAACAAAGTGATTGATCTCTCATCTAAACATAGATGGATAAAAAGCAAAAGGAAAAAATGGTATGATTCTCATCTAAACATAGATGGATAAAAAATGGTATGATTCTCATCTAAACATAGATGGATAAAAAGCAAAAGGAAAAAATGGTATGATTCCAGTAATAGACAAGAAGGTGGGAAGAGGTGAATTTTGTTTCAATTGGTTTAATTGTTATCTACTTATTCAGGGTATGGATAGATTCCAGGGTATGGATAGATTCCAACATTTACAAATGGTAGACATAAAAATGCTCATAGTAGCTAGTTCTGAATAAGGTTGAAAAAGAAATTCGTTGGGTTCATATTTTCCCATTAAAATATCCACATCTCAAGACTGACAAAAATGTAAACCTTATTTTTCATTGGAAATCTATATATTTTGAAGGCTCACTATGCATCTTGATGTAAAGCAGTTGAATAACACATATACACAATGTGTATATTTTTAAAGGTGTACACAAAATCACAAATACCTATGATTTTCCATAAAAGCCTATAGGTATTTCTGGATATAATGATTGTTGTATTAAATATGCACTATCCATGTTTTTCTCTGCACAGAATAATTTTCTAAAATACTACAGAACGTGCAAATTTGAGGTAAAATGCTGCAAAGCGTTCACCTCTGATTTACTTTCCGTTCATGGGTACAGGATTCCAGCCTAGGAGTCTCACCAATTTCTTCTAACTAGTTGGCCCTTACTGTTCAGCTCAGGTCTCACAATAATTATATAGCATTTGGGGAAAAAGATGCAAACCAGTAACCCAGCACTAGAGCTCAGTATGGAAAAGATCTCCACGGCCACCATGTATTTTCCCTTGGTGCTTAGGTAAGCTGGTACAAAGGACAACCAAACACTGCAGAACACTAACATGCTGAAAGTTATCAGCTTAGCTTCATTGAAACTAGCCGGCAGCTTCCTGGCAAAGAAAGCCAAAGTGAAGCTGGCAATGGCCAGAAATCCAAGATATCCCAGAACACAATAAAACATGATAACCGACCCAACATTGCATTCTACTATGGCTTCTTCAGCCAAAGACTGCATGTCCAAATTTGGGAATGGGGGAGAGGTATGTAGCCATAAAGTACAAACGATGGCTTGAACAAGGGAACAACCGAGAAGAACAGAGTTGGCCAGTCTTTTCCCTACCCAGTTCTTCATTCTGGATCCTGGCTTGGTGGCCATGAAAGCCACAACCACTGTTATGGTCTTTGCCAATAGGCATGAAACAGCCACTGCAAATATGACAGCAAAAGCAGATTGTTGCAAATAACAGGTCACTGTGTGAGGCAGGCCAACAAACAGCAAGGAGCAGAGGAAGCAGAAAAATAAAGATATGAGGAGAGTGTAAGAGAGATCCTGGTTGTTGGCTTTGACAATGGGAGTCTTCTTGTTTTTGGTGAATATTACTAACACAGTAGCTATGACCAGAGAAAAAGACAAAGATAAAAAGGTTGAAAGGATCCCCAAGGGTTCTGAGAAAGAGAGGAAGGTTAGGGTCTTGAGAATGCATTGATCTTTCTTCTTACTTGGATACTGACCTTCTTGGTATGTGAAACAGTCATCCATATCTGAAAATATAAACAAATGACATTAATATCTCTCAAATGTTGTCATCAATATTCTTTTGGTTTATGGCAGCAGTTTCTCAGTGAATAACCTTATTTCGGAAGTTTAATGTTTGATTGTCTGAAGGTATTCATTTGAAATGTTGTCCTACTCTAAAAATTTAAATCTTCACTTAATTCATCTCACATTCAAGAGCAAATAGCTTCAAAAAATTTTCTCACCACTGTATGAAGTTACAAGAGCTTTGATGCATTTTTTTATCATTTTTGATACTTTGAAACTTTGAAAAAAAATCCAGGAAAAAACCTTGCTTTATGCAAATCCAAGTTTCTTCAAAGCAAAGTTGTTGCTGTTGTTGCTTTCTGAAAACTGCATTTTGGGCAAGAACCTCTTTCTGCACAAAGCATTGTGGGGGTTGCATTGAATTTTTTTTTTTTTTTTTTGCTAACAAGTTTTCATTTTTGTGAAAACTCACACAATGTGAAAAATATTGCAGAGTTTGACCATTTTCCCATTGGAATGTTTTGATCTGTTGAGACATACTCTCTCATCAAGAATGTGAGTACTTTTAACAGTTTTCTGTATCAACAATACACAAACAATTTTTAACAAGGACATCCGCCTGGGATGCCATATGACTAACTGCCATAACCCATGTTTCAGCCATTAAGGATGCATAACTTAGAGGCATGTATCCAGATGTGCACAGGTACTTGAAAGTTACTGAATTAATCAGTGTCTGGATTACTTCTCTCTACTGGGGCAAGGATATATTTCTTACAGTGGAAGATGTAAGAATTTTGAACTCACAGCACTTTGGAAGTTAGTTGTACAACTGGCCAATATTGCAAAGAATGAAAATAACTTTTAGATTTGGACATCTATTAAACAGATGTGGTGGGCTTCTAATTGTAAATACCCAAAGTCCCAATGTTTCTTTTGACAGAATTTGGTAAATGTTTTCTTTATCAGGAAATCAAGAGAGGCTTGGGATTTAAGCCTTCACTGATTTTGATCTTGAAGGAAACAATTAATAATTTTATCAATTTTCTTCCCAGTGTGAGAAACTGTGCAGTTTTCAAAGACAACTTGCAGGACTTATTCTATGCAAAATTCACGCGCAATTCTTTTTCACAGACATCAGCCATTTTTTTTCCGATGAAATATAAAATGCACAGAAATATCATTTTCTGCAAACAAAATACCTTTTCCTTTATAGAAACAGGTGAAGTTGGGCACAAATTTCATGGTATTTTTGTGCATAGAAAACAGTACTTATCATACATAGCACTTTCTGTGCAAAAAATAATATTTCTTCACATGTTCTTTTTAGCATAGAAAATGCTGTTCCCTGTGCAGAAAATGCTGATTTCCAGAAAAAACAACCAGAATAGAATAAGTTCCAAATGGCAAAGATTCTTGTCTGTGAAAAATTTTTTGCCTCAGGTAAACACAATTTCAACAGTTTTAAAAATATTCATTTCATCCCCATGACAGGCATCTTGGTAACATATACAGATTGAACAGGGAGATATACCTTTTCTTGCACTTTTTTGTCCTAGTGAAAGGAGGATTTTCTCACTAAGTCCGTAACACAGTGTCTAACAACAATCAGACATTGATCAGGTGCAGGGATACACTCTGTTTTGAACACTGAGAGAGGAACAATCAAACTTGTTCTGGAGGAAGAGGTTGCTCCTTGTTGCCCCTTATAGTCAAGAGCATCTGGAATAAACCAGGAAGCATCCCTACAACTGATCAGTGACTAAGGAGATGGGGTCATACTTTGGAGTTCACTGGTTTTTCTTACACAGCAGCAGAAGTAGCTGGGCAATTGAAGCTGCTTTACCACTTGTGTCACCTGCAATAAATATGCTGGAGGACTCTTATATTCTATCAATATGACGTAGGATTTTGTCCCATGTCTACAAAGACAGAAAGTAGTTCTGAGAACATTTTTTTGTTGTTCTTGGCACTGTGGCCATCTAATATATTAGGGATTTGGAGCACGACTAGGTTGATATCATCTCTGGTGTTTTCAAATACAGAACTGCGGTCAAAAGTCAATGTGAAATAGTACATTTAAAAAATAAAAATACTGCAGTAATGATTCCTACCTTTCTGGTTTGAGATTTTCCCATCTGCACATAAAATACAATCATAGCAGCAAAATGGTTCTCCCTCTATCTTTTTTTTGTGGTAACCAGGGTGGCAGTTGTCATTACAGAGTGCAGTAGGCACCACCTGTCCATAAAAAGAAACTGTAATGCCTTAAAACGTATCAACAACTTCCAACAAGTAGTGGAGATATGGTGCAACAAGTTGTCAATCATCACTGTCTGAAAATTCTACCCTTCTCCCCCACCATCATGGAATGGGGACAACTACCAATGTCTAAGAAAGGTTCTGAGGGACAAAGAAGAGTATAGGTAAGCCCCACAATCTTTAAGCTCTATCTCGTTCAATGGTTTGTCAATAAACTAGAATTCATTGTGGTATTAGCACCTTCTATGGTTTTTGTGAGTTTGTGTATATGTACCCAGTCAAACTGCATCTCATCTCTTACAAAACTTCCCTTCAGAGTTAACATCTAGCTACTACACTCTCTAACCCAGTCAATGAAACTGTAACATTCAGTTGACAGCCAAGTTCTTTTACAGTATGACTGAGATGTAGTGAAGGTTAGAATTAAATAGAAGCACTCAGGATTGTGCTCATTTTGTGAGTTCCAACAGTGAACTCATGAGAAGAATTTTTCTTAAAAGTGGGTAGAATTTCCAAGATATTTTCTAAGGAGTGGATTAAAAAAAAAAAGACAACTACTTCCCAAATGCTGCCACTGTGTGATTTTATAACCTTTTACAATCCTATGTAAAGGAAATGGCTGAGAATTTCAATCCTAGTGGACAGAGAATGAAACAAGCAGCAGAAGCATCACTGGATAGTCACTGGACAACGTGGCCACTGGCTTTGCTCAAAATATCTCAGGCTATTTGTATTACAGAGGGGGGTCTACTTGTATCTGCAGTTTGGATCCACTTGTTCTGATTTATGTCACATCAATAAATATGTGTCCTCCACATGTTAGATTTGTGCTTGTCTGTTTCTTTGCTTACTCTATGTTATTGTCTTTCCATGGGATTTTATTGCTTTTCCAGGGAACTATCCTGCACACAATATAGTTGTAGGCAGTTCTCTGTTGTATCCGTTAGAATTTCAGAACTCTCAATAAGACTAGATTTGTGAAGAACGCATTATACTTCTCTAAAACAAGACATAAAGCAGAGATCAAACTCAATCCACATGTTCCACTAAATGGCAAACAATTTGGATTTTTCTTCTGCACAGGGTGATACTTCAGGAATTATCTCAGAGAATACCAGGAGTCTAATTCTGTTTTAGCCAAACCACTTTTTTTTTAAAAAAAAAAAAAAGTAAATTCAACGAAGGATACAAAGAGATTCTGCAAAAATAGCATGTCCACATTTAGGTTTGCCCATTATAATCAATAACAGAATCCCACCTGATTAAACATCATGTGCCATGAGATGGCCTCCTGGTTGAGGATCAATTCTTGGCTTGGTAAAATCCTTCCTACTTTCACACTGACAAAGGATTGGTTTGTGAAAGTAATCCAGTTGATAATATCAAACCCAGATGTTAATTCACCATTCTCATCAAAGAACACCAAGTCTCCAGCAGCGTTGTTAAATGAGACACTCTTCAGGAAAGAATGAAGCTACATTTTCAAAGGGCAAGGATGCATTTTACAGAATTGTGGAAACAGACATCCATGTTTATATAATACAGTGCATATGCTTACATATCTACCACACTACTCTTTTATATTCCTTCTCTCAGTGGACATAACTCACTATCTATCCACTGTCTTTCCCCAGTGGATAGAAACTACTACTCAGCTATCTTGTTGCATAGTTGCCTTTTCTGTAACTGGACAAAAAACTTATCTTCCCCAGTTCATTGTATGGCCATTCTGCTCCCAGTTGATCACAGCCTTAACAGACTGTCCAATGAAATACCAAAATCTCCTTCTATCATTCTCATTTATCTCTATCCCCCTCCTTCCTACTTTTCAAACATCCCAGGGGCTGTAGTAGGCTAAACTTCAGGAGACCGTGGGTAGTGGTTCTCCCATTACACAAGAGTATTGAACATTTTAAAATCTGGATTTCTATGGCATAGTCCCCTCAGCTAAGCTGCTGAGAAAGGGAAAGGGAAAATTGCATTTTTTAAGGCAATATTCTTAAATAGTTGAAAGGATGATATATGGAGGGTTGAGCAGGCCTGTTTTCTGGAACTCCAGAGACTAAGGCCCTTTTCGCATGGCTTTTTGTTTGCGTGAGAGCCCCTTGAGCCTCGCGTGAGTGTGAGCGTCACTCTGTACAACACACTTCCGCTCGCATGGCGTTCATGAGGCTCAAGCGGGGCGGCTGCGCATTTTTTTTATTTTCGGCTTTAAGCCGAAAGTAATGCACACTCGTGCAATGCTCGCAGTGGCCTCGCGCACTTACCTCCATGCGATGCATCTTCCCAGGCGAGCGGGTCACGCTTCCTCCCCCAGCACAGCCTACAGCTCCCAGACTGGGCTGCGGAAGGAAGGGGAGGGGCTCAAGAGCAATGGACGAGACACTGGGAAGCCAGCTGCGGTAGGAAGGAATGGGAAAGCATCGGCATTTCGGCTGAGGCTTCTCACGTGAGCCGCCCTCCCCATCGCGCAAACCGCTGAGATGCAAAAAGGGTCTAAGACATGAAGCAATGGCTTTTAACTTCAACAAAAGAGATTCTTTCTGACCATTAGGAAGAACTTCCAGATGGAAAGAGTAGTTTCATAGTGGAATATGCTGCCTGGAAGTCTGACGGAGTCACCTTCTTTGGAGGTTTTTAAACAAAGGTTAGATGACCTTCTATCAGGCATATTCCTGCATAGCAAGGGTTGGACTCTATGGCCCTTATGGTCTCTTCCAACTGCATGATTCTGTGATTCCATATGGAGAATATTTTGTGCAAATCTTGAACTGTTATTACACTCCATCACATGTGTAACCTTAACAATTAAGTTAGCCATTATAGGAAAGATTGTTTGCTTGTGAATCATTACCTGCCAAGGTTGAAGATTTGATAAAGGTTGTCTGCGTTCATTCATCACTGCTCTGAGTTTGTGTCTTGAGATCTTCTGTAAAGCATGAGCAACAGCGTAGACTGCATTATAGATACTGTAACTTTTTCCTGTCATGCTCATTTCAAAAAGAACGTGAGGAAGGCTCTCTAACTTTTCCTGCCCAGTGCAGGTCACACTGAATTCATTAGAACCAGTTAATGAACAGTTGAATGTCTGTTCCCAGAAGATGCTGAAAAACGGATTGCCTTTTTGTGCGTCAGGATGTAGCCTCTGAAGGAATTTCAGAAATCCTAACACTTCATTGGAGTGAAGTGCAACAGACAATGCACCAGAGAAAGGCCGTATATCAACAGCCTTTTGTATTGTTTCTGATGAGAAATCCCACTGGGCTGTCATAACCCATACTTTACCAAAAGAAATACCTGCAATACTTTCAAATATTGAAGAGAGATATATAAACCATTTCAACCATATTGTAGTCTGAGGCTCAGCATTTACAATGATTACTTTAGTTTGTGGATTGATTATGGAAGAGGCCTTGGCTTGGACAGACTCCCATGATTCTATTACTTCCATGACTTGAGATATAGCTGGTGTTTTTGCAATGACTGAGGTACAGATTCCATTCTGGAAAAGCATTGATGTCAAGGTCTGCAGAAAGATTTCTCCACTGTCATTGTCCGATATGACAATTCCCACCCATCTCCATTGGAAATATAAAAGGAGCTGGACTATTCCTCTGTACTGATATGTTTCATTGGGGACCATCCGGTAGAAAGCAGGGAACTGTGTTTTAACACTTATTGCTGGAGCTAATATACTGTAGGCAATCTTAAAAAAATGTATTTAATTTTTTTTCAGAGCAAGTGTCATATCTTATGATGATCTTAATAATTCACCTCAAATATCTGCTTAGATGGAAAATCTTGACATGATACATGGGAAAAATTGTAAGATTTCAACAGGTGATGTTCTTTGTGTTAGAGTCATAGCTTCTCTTGTCTTAGCTAAGTGCTATCCCTTCCTTCATTTGTGTGTGTGTGTGTGTGTGTGTGTGTGTGTATGTATGTATGCTCATATACACATGTAAGCATCTGCATACACTTTTTATACTTGAATTAAGTTGAACATTAACTGTACAATAGAATTCTTTCCATTGCTTCCTTTCCTTGCTTTTATTCCTTCGTACATAGAAATGAATTGTTGGCCCTCATTAACATTTTTGCGTTAGTTTTCAAAATATAGTGGCACTTCACTCATTAAAAACCTTAACAGGTGGCATTCTTACTGTATATGTATAATGGTTTACATGTAGTTAGTAACATTTTTAGAAACATAAGGAATTACATCTCTATATATTAGCAGCAGTACATTGATCAACAATTGCTTGATTATTTTTTAAGGTGACTCATTTGCTCAATATCCAAAAATGCATTATTTCTACTATTTGTTAATGAGGGCACTTCCATGCAGTAGAAACATAAGTGTTTTAAGTATTCTATGATGGGCTTTTCCAGACAAACAATGCCATTTGATGGGCAAAAGCACATTGGATTATCATCTGTCTGAAAAGTTTTATACTCCATTACTTGTGAGTAACACACACACACACACAGGATGAATAGGTACCCTTACTAAAGCTCATGGGAGTTAAGTCCTACAACATCAGGAGGTCTGCCCAATTCCCATCCCATATATATATTATATAACATGCATGTGTGAGATGGTAAAAGCATGTCAAATATAAATAACTGTGTGTGTGCACAGAGAAAGAATTTGTGTACATATATACATGACCTGTCTTTGTTTCAAAATTAACATGCAAACACCTCCTTTCTTTTTGTATCTTCTATATAAACGGCTTGTTGTGGGGGAAAAACAGAGTAAGATGAGATTCAGGTAAGCCACTTTGAATTTCCTTGAAGAAAAAAAGTGAGATAAAAATCTAATTTGTGGGTACTCGGTAAATTTGTTCTGCTTTTGTTTTGTTTCTGTTCTCTTTGTAATATTAGTAGTAGGAGTAGCAGTAGCAAGCCCAACAGCATCCCCCAGTTTTCTCACGTTTACACACAAAAACTGCTCTGTGTTGAGACACCATAAGGAAAGTAAGCAGTGTGAAAACCATCACCTTTGAACCCATCTTACCAGCTACTGATAGAAGCTTCACTCTGGAATGAGTGAACTCATATTTCCAATACAGTAAGGTTTATATTCCTGATAAGGCAGTACAGCACCAGGAGAACATTGGGCACTTTTGCCAACCCAGGACATTCTATTATTCTTATCTGGAGTTTGGCCGAAAGGCCAAAGTGAAGTATAGGCACAAGAAATATAACTCAACAGGAAGTGAAATATGTGATGATATCATTCATGGTCATGTAGGGCATATCATTTGGTGTTGGTGCTTTTAGCTTCCTGACACTAGGAAGCTTGAGATAGCCTTAAAATGTCTTCAACTTATAAATTTTTAAAAAATTTCATCATTCATTATTCTGTGGGGCGGGAGAAATGTCACAGATTGACATTCATTTACCTGTGGAATCTTGTAGATGCTCAAAATAGTAGCCACATGGAAGGAGATTTCTGAGTCAATTCCTTCAATTACTGCTATCATATTCTTTTTTGTATCACATTTGTAGTTAGGAACAATCCTTTCTGGGGTGGAAAGGAGCTTCAAGGTATTCTGATTAGTTATCTCTGCATTTGTATAACTGTCATAGATCTCAAAACCCAGGCTTACATTTGATAGGATCTTTGGGTTCTCATTGATTTCCTCTACAGCAAATTCCAAGGAGAGAACATGCTGGTAGTTCTTTGGTGTTGACCTTAAGGAAGAATCATATCATACACTCATCACACGTATTGTATTTATATTGCCACACTACAGCTTAAAGGCTTTTAGATTGGCTTAAAAATCAATAAAAAGAAAAGACATTCATTGCATGTAACAAATATGCCATGCAAACCTTCCTGTACATGTTACAGTGTACATTTATACATTTATTTAGGAGTGAGATCCTCATATCTTCAGGATGACAGAAAGCAAGAAAAGTAAGAACAGATAAATCAAATCACTGCTGTCTTTCCTAGCTTTTGAGAACATGGATATTCTTCTTCACTACATTTTTTTCTTCTTGCTATTTAGAAGACTTTTCTAGAGAATCTTCTGCACTATCTGAATAGTTTAGGAAGAAGGCCTGGAAACCAAGCCTTATGAGGAATGACTTAGGGAGCTGAGTACATTTAGACTGGAGGAGAGAAGACTGAGAGATGATACAATAGCCGCCTTTAAATATTTGAAGAGATATATCATAACAGAGAAGATGGAACACTTGCCTCCAGAAATCATCTAGCTGCCACTAGCTATTGATTTTAAATCCCCATGATGCAGCAACTCAGTGGGAAGCTACCGGGGAAATAATCTCCAGATTCTCACCTTTGACTGCAGAGGCTTTCCTATCCCACCCTCTGTAGGAGAGGGGAATTCCATCTACATGTGCAAACTGGCCAGGCATGTGGAAAGAGCATGGATAGAGGAGATCTTTAGAAGGAATATTTTTATTCTGAGCAGGAAAACACAACAACAAAAGATATCCCATTCATGAAGGCACCTCCCTTCAGGCATAACTTAGTAGTTACAAAGTTAAAGATAAGCTTAGGTAATTTCAGTCAGAGGTTTAAAAGAAAATAAGTCCCTAATGCAAGTAGCTAAAACGTTCTTATTCTACTCACATTACTATCCAGATACTGGGATGGTGTGGGGGAGAACTCAAGAGTCTGGATAAATCTTACCTAGCCTGCTACTGGTCCTTGGTCTCCCTTTGATGTCCCTTTATCTGCCTCACCTCATGGTTTCTTGAAGCCTTTTTATAACTTTTCATCTGAAGCCTCTGGGAGCTTCTCACCTTGTTACTCATCTAGTCTTGCTGACTGGGCAATTGTCTCTCCTGATATCTGATGTCTTTCTGTGATTCTTGCCCTCAATAAATGTAATTTAAACCCACATTGCATTAACTCCTTGTTTATCTAGAAAGAGAACAATCCCCCTTCAGCTCTGTTACCTGGATATTGGGAAGAGCCCATTATCACAACAACGTAAACTAATAGGTTCAATTTACAAGGAATGAGATTCCACCTAAACAGTAGGAAAAACTCTTTTACCATAAATAGCTGTTTGATAATGGAAAGAACTGCCTCACTAGGTGATAAGCTCTCTCTCTTTGAAGGTCTTTAAACAGAGTTTAGATGAGCATCTTTCAGGAACAATTTACTTGACCATACCTGCCTTGTACAGAATTGAACTAAATAATCCTTGAGGTCCCTTCCAGCTCTTAAAATTCTCTGATTCTAAAATTCAAAGATTCAGCCAAAGCTAAACACATGCCAATCATACTGATTGCAACAGGTGTAGTAAGAATATAATGCTCTCTTTCCCACTGCGAGCAATAAGTCTAATATCTTCTTCATTTGGGACTAGATTGGGCTCATCTTGCTATGTATATGGAAGCAAGCAAGAGTTATTGTGAAGAAAGCAAAGGCCCTTTCCTCACGGGGGGCTGAAATGGGGTGGCTCATGCAGGGGCGGAGCTTACCTGGTAGCGTGTTGCTCCATCCCTGCGGGGAGCTCAGGTTCGCTGCTCTATACGCCGCTGAATTTCGGCGGCGTTTGGCGGCGTTCGGCGGCATTTGGCGGCACCCAAAATGGTGGCTGGCAGCTTCCGGCAGCACCCCGCCAATCAGGGCAGCGCGCCAGCCAGAAGCCCGCCCCCGGGCAGATCTGCAGGGACACGCTACCGCGTCTCTGCAGTTCTTCACTGGGGGCTGCCAAGGAGCAGCGCAGGCGAGTTTCATAAAAACCACTTGGGAAGGTGGTTTTTATAAAACTTGCAGCGCCACCCCCATGGCTGTGCTAGAGCAGTTTGAGGTGTAGAGCCTCACCTTTTCCAACCGCATTAGTGCACCCCGTGGTGAAGAAGACCTCCTGGAGAGGTCGCCCTAGCGTGGGCAATATGCCCGTGTGGAAAGGGCCAAAGATTCACAGATGATGATAGTATGAACAAAAGCTTTATGTGTTTTAAGCTGATCTATCTAATCAGATGTATAGCAGTATCACAGTAAAGCAGAGTATCTAAAACTGATAGACAAAAGGATAGGAAATTATAGTATCTGAGAGCTTAACTAGTGGAGAAAGGGACTTCTATTGTTATTTGGCATAAAATATAGAGAATGACAGCACTGAAAGATTAACTGAAAAGGGAATAAGAAGGAAGAGACGAAAGATATGGAGTAATGTTATGAGAAATATGTGAAGTCTAGAATGGTCAGGAAATAAGCTGTCAAAGCAAAATGATCCAAAACAAGAATATACTTAATAAAAGTCAGTTACATGATTTTAACAAGCCAAATAGTCTCTTTAAAAAAAAAGAAAAAAAAAAGTCTTATTTAGACTGCTTTGGGACATGTATGTCTCTCTTATATTCATCCCATGGCCTGCCTACTCATCATTACAGAGCAGAAACTATTTCTTTATGTAATTTCCCCCACTTTGTTTATGGTGGGGTAGTCACTGAAAGACATTTCCTCAAACAGACAGCCAAAGTGAGTGGCAATTGCTCCAGTTATGAAGTCTCCTATCTGGTAGTCCTTTTCTGGGAGATAGAAGGGATCAGTTTTCCTGGCACACATAAGAGAGTCTGAACTGCACTCGGCTGGGTGCATCTGCAGCCACAGAAAGAGCAGCATCAGAAGAAATAACTCTGCCATCTACAGGCAAATATTCTTAATATTCAAAATATTCTTAATATTCAGTTTCTATCCTTCACCATCAGCCAGCATGCAGCACCTTTCCTTCATCAGCTCAAGATTATTTTGATGCTAGGGAAGTTTTAATGGCAAGGAAAACGAACACTTGTCTATTCGCATTCTGCTCCCTCAGCTTTGAATAAGAAAATCTTATATAAACTATCTGAATGCACTATCGATTTTAGCTGAAGAATATACGTCTGGGGTTTAGTGTATGAGAAGACGAACCCTCATAATTGCTGTTATTATATTGATAAAAGTCATATCCTTAGAAGGACTGTGTTTTGCAAAAGATGAGCTGAAGCACAATAACAAATGAAAATCATATCTTGTCATACCTTGTCATATCTTTCTGTAGCATGCAGCACTAAATGATATACATATATCCTTGAAAAGATATGCCATTGCATTCAGCTGAGTTTACATCAACAGAGCCATTGTGTTGTAGTGGTGTGAGCATTGGGCTACAACCCTATAGACCAGGGTTCAATTCCCCACGCGGTCATGGAAACCCACTGGCCAACCTTGGGCACATCACTTGCTCTCAGCCCCAGAAAACCCCATGCCCTAGGGTCCTCATTAGTCAGAAACAACTTGAAAATACACAACAGCAGCAACAACTACAACAACAGGATTACAGTCATGAACACACGTTCCTGAAAATAAGTCCCATTGAAATCTGTGAGGTTTCCTTCTAAGTCCACGTAGGATTGTACTGAAAATTAAAAATGTATGTTGGCCCTGCATGACCATTAAGTGATGTCCTAGTCTCTGGAGCAATTGACAACAAGCTCACTCCATCTTCTACATGACATTCCTTTCAGATACTCAAATAAGGTTCTAAATCTCATCTTTTTTCAAACTGAGCATACCTGGCTCCCTAAGCCTAGGCCTTGGCTTCCAGACCTTTTACCATCTTGATCACCTTCTCTAGATACATTCCAGCTTGACAATATCCTTATTGAACTGTGATGTTCAGAACTGACACAATATTCCAGTTGAGGCCTGACCAGTTGGGGATATTACTTCCTTGGATATGGACACTATGCTTCTGTTGATGCAGCCAATAGCTTAAGGTTTGTTTTTTGTTTTTGTTTTTCTGGCTATTACATCTCATTGTTTACTCATGTTTAACTTATAGTTGACGAAAACCTCTAGATCCTTTTTACAATGTACTGTATCAAGCAAAGTCTCACACATCCTCCATTTCTTCATTCAATTTTCCTAGATGCAGTACCTTACATTTGTCCCTGCTGAAATTCATTTTGTTGTGCTTGGTCCGCACCCCTTCCCCCCAAAAATCCAGAATCTTTACTCTGGGGTATTTATTGCTCCTCCATTTGGTGTTATCTGCAAATTTGGTGAGCATGCCCTCTACTCTGGCATCTAGGTTATTTATAAGGATCTTGAATAACACCAGGCCACAGACAAAACCATGGTACATCCCACCAGACACTTCTCTCCAGAATAAAGAGGAACTCTTGGTGAACACAGTTGAGTTTGGTCCATCAGAGAGTCACAAATGCACCTGACAGCAGCATTGTCTAGAGACTTGTAAATATGACTGCCTACTAAATGTTATTTTGTAGAACAGCTCAGGATAGTCAGAATGTAACAGAAAATATACAAAGAAAGATGAGGAAAACAGATCTCTTTGAGTTTCATGTAATGATCAAACATTCAAGCATGAGGGGCATCAAAACAACTGAAAACATAGAAAGCTAAGAAGTACATCTCAAGAATGTTTGTTTATTCACTAAAATATTTCTAAGCCATCTAAAGATATCAAGGAGATACACAAAGTAAAAGTAACAATGAAAGAGGAACCAGTAAAAGGCATGCAGTGATGTGGTGTGTAAGATGAACATGCAGAATACAAAAGGCATAACTGTAGGGGAAGAAACACAGTATGAGAAAAATGTCAGAAACTTCTTCCATGAGGTACATGGAACAATTTTAATAGATCTCTCTCACACCCACATCCACACCCACACATGAGAATAGAGAGCGGGGGAGAGAGAGACTGAGTCAAAAAGAAAAGTTTTCATTCCCAGAGAAACATGGCACTACTTTTATCTCCTGTCTGTGAAGATCCTGCGCTTTCCTAACGCATATGACAAAGCGGGGGGGAATATCCTTACATAAATTCAGCTACAACTTTTGTTCCGGGGTGTTCACTGAAAGACAGTTGATCAGCCACGTAACTATACTGAGAAGCAATTGCTCCAATAACGAGGTCTCCTGCTTCATAATACTTCTGTGGAATTTGGGAGAAATCAGTCAGGTTGCACTTAACAGAACGGGTCACACATCCAGGCAGCCATAGAGAAAGCAGTAGAAAAATCCAGGTTATCTTGAGGCAACTCTTCACAACAAACACGTATTTCTCTGTTTCATTCATCGTCAGCTGGGTTTTTGATCTCCTTAAAATGTATTCTGAGAAATGAAAATAGCAGAAGTTACAGAACTTCAGAGTAAAGCAGCCTCACCTACTGAGAGTTCTTCATCCCAGTTTCAAATAGCTAAGGGATATTTTATATAAGCTTTCTATCACTGACATTGTTTATACTTGAGGCTTAAGACAATCCACATGAGGTTTGGCATGATGGAGAATGTAGCATGGCAAGTTTTTCCAAATAATAGACTTCAGCATCATTTCTCCAGAGTATTGTGCTGTACAGAAAAGCCAAATAGTAATGTATGCTTGTTAGATGTAACTCCAGATTACTGAAAAATGTGTGAAATGTAGGCCCATAGGTAGCTGTAGGGGGAAAAGATGACATCTAATCTTGCTGAGTGGATGGATAGATGATAGATGGATGGATATGGCTAGATAGATGTACCTGAATTCAAATTATGATATGGCTCATACTTGCTTGTAAAGCAGAAAGAGGAAAGGAAAGGAAAGGAAAGGAAAGGAAAGGAAAGGAAAGGAAAGGAAAGGAAAGGAAAGGAAAGGAAAGGAAAGGACCTATTCGGTAGCCTTGGGCAAATCACACTCTCTCAACATCAAATATGGACAGAGGCAAACTGCTTCTCAACAAATTTTGCCATATAAACTTCATGATAGGTTTGTCTTAGTGTTGCTGTAAGTCAGAAGTGACTTGAAGAAGAGCTAGGAACTATCATGTTGACTGTCCCAGAGGAAAATTCTTTGAGATAAGACATATAGAGCTATTTAAAAGAAAAGCAGGAAAATAGTAGCAAAGCTGCTTTGGAGTAATATCTTTTTTTCTATAATTCATGCTAGTCTTGCTGATATCTTTCACTAAGATCCAAACGTATGCACTGTTCTTAATCTATTACATAATACATATTTATTTATACACATATTTATATTACATAAACAGATATTCCCACAGGGACATGCAAGCACATGCATACTGCAACACATTCCTACACAAAATCACACATTCTAAGCTGAACACATACAAACTACATGAATAAATGCATACATGCATCATGTGCAAACACACACACAGCCCCTTTAGTATCATAGACACGATTTCTATGTCACTGTTAAAATCTTAACCATATGGACTTCCGGTGGAGACAACATGGTGGAAGGCAGGGAATCCGCGGAGCTGCGGAATTCCAAAGTCCCAGTGGGTCGGAACCCCCGGATTACAATCTAACGAAAACGGGGATAAGTTCCCTTTGGTAAAAGGGATACGGAGGCGACTCGAGGGGGACCCGGATTAAAGACGAGTGACAAGAAGAGGAGGAAAGTGGATCTGTACATGAAGCTTACAGACGGGTCGCAGAGCCGCCATTACCTCGCCGGGCAGCCCCGGAGGCTTTAGCCACATCACCATCGATAGAGCTGCAGGTCTGTTTTGGACCAATCAATAATAGAAAATTCATACAGACGGGGTAGGTGAGACACGACAACCCTTTACTGAGTGAATCTTAATTTAAATACTCTAATCTACATAAAGAGTTAAGTCTGTAAATACAGGCTTCTGTAATACTAAAAAGAACACATAACATTTACACATGGTGTGCAAGGCTACAGTATGGGAAACAGATGACTTAAAAAAATATAAACTTCCCCATTAAAAACAAATATTAATAATTTAAGGCTTTGTTTCTTTTTTGGAATGAATTTTTAGAGATTGAATATTGCATAAGTTTGGAAGAGATCATACTGGACTTCTAAATATTGTGATTCTGAGATCTAAGGAGGAAAAAAAGGGACGAGAGGTTTTAAGACGGGAAAGACGAAAAGGGACTAGGGAGCTGTGTGATGGAAGACTGAACATTGGGAGAGAACGTCTGAGACGAGTGTTGAAGTGCCAATAGACGATAGAGACGAGGGTCGGAAGATTGGGGGAAGAGGAAGGCAAAGGCTGAAGGGAAAGTGACGGTAGGTGGCAAGTTCAATGACAAAAACGGCCGGCGGATGAGAGACGGATGAGAGATGGGAGACAGAAGAGTGGAAGAAGGTAGAGGCCGAAAGATGTGTGACGGAAAGCAGTAAGATGAACGGCTGAAGCACGAGCGACGGTAGGTGGTGAGTTCGAGCGACGAAGGGCCGGTGGATGAGAGAGAGGTGAGAGAGACGGGGGATGGAAGAGTTGGAAGAAAGAGAGAGGAGAGACAGAAGGACGAGCGACAGCAGGGGATGAGGACAAGCGGAAGGGTCGGCTGACGAAAGGGAAGAGACGTGGAGAAAGATGAAGGAAAGGGGAAAAGCAGAAGAATAAGCAATAGCAGGAGGAGGAGGAGACGCGAAGGACTGGCAGACGAGAGAGATGGAAGACGAGGTTTGAAGTAGTGGGGAGGGAAGTGGGGAAGATCTGTACTATTGTGGCAGGTTCAGTTGGATAAGGCTTTGGGGGTGGATGCCTAAGTGAGATTTAGAGTGTCTGAGTAAATCAAGCCTATCTGAGATTGCTTCTAATTTACATAATATTTAGATATCTAAATATTTAAATAGCTACAAATTAATAATTAATTAATTAATTAAGGTGAACAGAGGTCTCTCTTCAGAGTAGTAAACAAGGGAAAAGAAGGAATATAGCATTGGAATCCTGATATGAGCTTCACTACTAATAATTGAATTTTGATATTTGATATATTGATGTATTTTGATATATTTGGTATTTTGATATATATCTTCAAGAGTTGATATAAGTAAGGAAAGTGACTAGATAGGTAAGGAAAGTGATTATTTAGAGATAACAAAAATAATAACAATAATAAGAAGAAGAGTACCAATTAACGTAAAATAACAAAAAAAAATAATTAAATTTTTAAAGGAGAAATAAAATAACATAGATTAAACAAGGAGAAAGCAGATAGATAAATCTCAGAAGACCACAGAAGATTAAGACTTGGAAGATCTAGAAGGAAAAATTTGGATTGAGTATAATTAATGAAGAGAGAGAGAGAGAGAGAGAGAAGATGATGGTAGCGGGGAAAAGGAAGACGGACTGTGGGAGCCAAACACAAATACCAGACATTAATACAAAGAAGAGCCTCTACAGAATTAAAGCTGTCCAACCCAGAAGCCAAGATCTTATTGCCAGAGACCCAGAGTTCGATACAAAGTGGAGGACCAGACATAATAGAAGAGATAAAGAAGCTGACCATGACATTTAAAAACGAAATGAGAGAGACAAGAACAGAAATGAAGCAAATGAGGTTGGAGATTAAAACAGAGATTAAGAAGAATAGAGGTTTTTAATAATAAATTGGATAACATCACAAAGGAACTAAGAGGCGTAAATGATAAGGTTACAGAAATAGAGGGGAAATCTCTGAGAATGGAAGCACAGATGAAGAAGATGGAAGAAAGGACAGAACTTTTAGAGAAGACGACATTATTAATAGACATAAAGAATAGAAGTAAATCAATAAAAATAAGAGGATTAAGGGAAGCTTCTCAGGAGGACCTGTATGAAAGACTAACTCGACCATTGGCTCAACTTATTAATTGGGTTTTACAACAGTTGGATCTTGAATTAGACAGGATTTTTTGGGTGAACTCAATAATAACCAGAAAGAGGAATATGCCACGCGATATAGTGGTCTATACCTAAGAGAAAGGGTGAAAAATTTGGTCATACAACAGAGCTACACAAAAAAATTGATTGTAGATGGAGATGAATTAAAAATTTTTAAGGATGTACATACCTACCACCCTAAAACGAAGAGAGTACAGCTTCCTCACACAGTTGTTACGAAGTAAAGGAATACGATACACTTGGGAAAGAACTGAAGGTATCTCCTTCAGTATGGAAACAGAGAAAATATATATTGAATACAGTTATTAAAGTGAGAGAATTTTGGAAAAAATATAAAGAGGACTTAAATAGAACAGGGGAAGAAGAAGTGTGGAAGAAAAATGAGAAAGATACTGACCAATTAAGACAAACGATTGGGAAACCTCAAAGAAAGTTAAGGGATAAAGAGAAGTTTACAGATAAGAAGAGAGGAGAAGAAGAAAAGGAGAGACAAGAAGAAGATACTGAGGAGGAAGAGGAAGAAGAGGGAGAGAAAATCAAATTTCATAGATCCAGAGAGTAGAGGAAGAAATAGAAGAAATTGAAGAATAAGTAATCAACAGAGGAGATAAGGGAAGGGGGAGAAAGAAAAGAGAAAAGAAGGAAAAAAATTTTTTTTTCTTTTTTCTTTAAAAAAAAACAGGTTATAAAATGAAATTAAAATTATTGTCATGGAATGTTCGTGGTTTAAATTCCCAATTAAAAGGAAACATATATTTCATCAATTGGAAAAATTAAATTTAGATATTATTGCATTGCAAGAAACTAATATAAAGAAAAAGATCTAAAATATATTAAAAACCCAAAATTTGGTCAATCATCTTCATCCTCAATAGATAAGAAAAAAAAGGGAGTAACCATATTTGTAAATAATAGATTCGAGGCAAGACAATTTGGGAAGGATGATATGGGGCACTGGGTGGGAATGAGGTAAATGCAGGAAATTTAAAATTAATAGTGGTTGCAATATATGGCCCGTTAGAAGGTAAGAGTCATTTTTACTCAAAGTTATTGGAGGCTTTATTAGAAGTAGAAATAAAAGATCATAAGATGATTGTAATGGGGGACTGGAATGGTGTAATGGACCCGATGATAGATCAAGTCCAATTATAAGAACAAGAAAGGTAATAGTAGGAAAAATCAAGGGACCGAACTCCCCAAAACATTTTTTGAAATGTTGGAGCGCTTATCATTGGTAGAAGCTTGGAGATGGGTACATAGGGGAAAAGGAAGAATATACTTACTAGACCAACATAAATCTTGGTCTAGAATTGATATGTTTTTCCTGTCGGTAGATATGTTGAAGAACATAAGGAGATTAGAAGTCCTCCCTAGAACATACTCAGATCATAATCCAATATTATTAACGGTGTTCTCAGGGAAAAGATACATATAAATGGAAATTGAATGACAGTTTGCTAAAAAATGAGTTGATAGTAGGGAAAGCAAAGAAAAATAGGAAGTTCTTTTAAAAATAATTTAGGTAAAGGACAATCGGAGCAAATAGTATGGGAAGCTAGCAAAGCAATGAGGGGATTTTTTATTTATAGACGTGGGTGACAAGAGTAAAAAAGAGAAAGAAAAAATATGCATTATTACAGGAAAAGGAAAATAAATTTAAAAAATTCCCTCAAAACTCAGCAGAATTATTGAAGGATGTACAAATGTTAAGGAAGACAAATATCAATATCTAGCAATGCATGAAATAGAAAGTAAAATGAAATTCGTAAAACAAAGACAATTTGAATACGCAAACAAAGCTGGCAGGAGAATGGCTAGCGTTTGAGTTAAGGAAAGAAAAAGAGAAACGTTATATAAAAGGATTGAGAGGGACAGGATATTTATTATCAATATGTAAAGATTAAAAACTTTTTTTTACTTTCTTTAAAGAGTTATTTAGAAAGGAACAGTGGTCACAGGAGCTGAAAGATAGTATGACGAAATATTTGGATCAAGCAATGTTAAGGAAGGTTTCGGATAATCAAAGAGAAGATTTAAATAAGCCTATAATAGCACAAGAAGTAAAGGATGTGATTTAAAAAATTAAAGATAGAGAAATCCCCCGGGCCCGATGGATTCATGGCATTGTATTATAAAACCTTTCAAGAAGAAATAACCCCTGTATTAGTTCAAGTATTAAACTGAATTGACCAACAAACATTCCCAAATACATGGAAAGAATCAAATATAGTTTTGATTCCAAAAGAAGGGAAAGATTTATTGGATAAAAAGAATTATAGACCTATTTCATTATTAAACATTGGTTCTGGATTGTATGCACAAATTTTAGCAGAACAATTAAAAAAAATATTAGTAAATTGGATACATGATGATCAAAACGGATTTCTGCCCAGAATATATTTGAAGAATAATATAAGAATAGTTATTTAATACAATTGAATTTTATCAGAAACATAATCAAAAAAATTAGCTTTAATATTTTTTAGATGCCGAAAAGGCATTCGATAACGTAAATTGGCCTTTATTTTTGTCACTTAGGAAAAGATGGGACTGGGAAAAAGATATATAGAATGGGTAAAGGCAATTTATAAGGAGTAAAAAGCAAGTTTAATTATAAATGGAGAAGCTACAAAACAATTTACAATACATAGAGGTACCCGACAAGGGTGTCCACTGTCCCCTTTATTATTTATAATTTGTTTGGAAGTCCTGAATAACAATATAAGGAAAGAAAGTACAATAAGAGGAATATGAATAAGAGATCAAGAAATTAAATTGCAAGCATACGCAGATGATTTGGTAATAATTTTAGAAGATCCTATTAATAGTATTATTAGAGTAATGGATATATTGAAACAATATGGTGAATTTGCAGGATTAGGACATAAAATCATTGATGTTGACGAAAAATTTATCATTAGAGCAAGAGAAGGAATTAATGGAAATGTCGGGCTACAAAGCAACGAAAAAGGTTGGTCTTTAGGGATAATAATAGCCAAAAATAATTCAGAACTATTTGATAATAATTACAGAAAAATTTGGGGAGAGATAATTAGAGAAATGGAAAGATGGAGTAAGTTGCAGCTTTCGATACTTGGTAAAATTGCAGCTATTAAAATCAATATACTACCAAAAATGATTTTTTTTATTTCAGAATCTTCCCATAATTTATAATGAAAAACCTTTTAAAAATTGGGAGAGGGAATTAAGTAAATTTATTTGGAATGGGAGGAAACCCAGGATTAAAATGAAGTATTTAAAAGGATAGAATAGTTAGACAGGAGGGCTGGGACTACCAGATTTAAAATTATATTATGATGCATCGGTATTGTGTTGGATTAGAGATTGGATAGAATTAAAGAATACAAAATTATTAAATCTGGAGGGATTTAATAATTATTATGGTTGGCGCGCGTACCTTTGGTACGATAAACATAAAGTAAATAAAGATTTCATGGACCACTATATTAGGAAAGCAATTTTAAAAATTTGGTTTGAAGTGAGAAATAAATTTTATTTAAAAATACCCTGTTGGGTGTCCCCACATGAAGCTTTTTACCGATTAGAAAAAATCAAAACGAAGGGATAGATAACACATAAGGATATATTAAAAAAAGAAGGGAATACTACAAAGCTTAAAAATAGGGAAGAATTAATAGAAGATGGATATAATACACACTGGCTCCTTCATGCACAATTAGCGGGGAAATATAAGGAAGATAGTAAAATATGGGAAATTTCATTAGAAGAGATAGAATTAGAAAAATTAATGAAAACTGGGGTGATACGTCCATTAAGTAAAATTTATAAATTACTTTTAAATAGGAATATGGAGAATGAAATAATAAAAGATAATATGATAAGATGGTCATGAGATTTGGGTAAATCGATTCCATTACAACATTGGGAAGAAGCGTGGAAATTAAATCAAGAATTCACCAAAAGTAATAATTTGAAAGAAAACTTTTTTAAATTATATTATAGATGGTATCTGACTCCAGTCCAAATTGCAAAAATGCAAAAGAATAAAGCGAAGGCTATTTGTTGGAAGTGTTCGGAGATAGGTTCCTTCTTTCATTGTTGGTGGGGGTGTAAGAAAGCAAAGAAATATTGGTCATTAGTTCACGGTTTAATAACACAATACCTGAAAATTAGGATTCCAATGCAACCGGAAATATTTCTGCTAAATATGTTTGAGAATATAGAAAAGACTGTAAGAAAAAAGTATCAAAGAATTCTAAGTTATATGATATATGCCGCAAGAATAGTATTTGCTAGAAAGTGGAAGGAAGAACATATACCAACGGTAGAAGAATGGGCAACTAAATTATATGAGTTGGCAGAAATGGATAAACTGACTCTAAAATTAAAAAATAAAAATAAAAACTTCTTTAAAAGTGAATGGGAGATCTTAAACCCTTTATGGGAAAAATATTGGGGGGAATACGAACGATTGGATTATATGAATAAGCGTAATAGTAATATTTTAAATAAATATAATATAACTGTTATGTTTGGAAATAAATAAATATGAAAGAGTACAATGGATTGGGAAGTGACTTACCATTAGGAGAAAGATGTACAATAGATGTGAATGTTAGAAAAATGCAGTTGAATAGATTAGAGTAAATGTATTGCTGTAAAGTGTAAGTGATAGTATTTAATGGAGCAGGATGAAAAAGAATTATTCATAATAACCTCGTGATGATAAAGGAAGAAGTCATTGTGTAACTATGAATAGCGTAAGGCAGTGAAGAAAAGAAGTAAGAAGAAATAAAGACGAAACAGGAATAAGATAAATTGTGATAATTTAGAAAGTATGTATGTAAGTATATATGAAAAAAAAAAATTTTTTTCTTCTTTTTTCGGTTTCTTTTTTCTATGTTATCTATGTTGTGTTTTTGTTTTATTTTGTTTTGTTTGTTTGTTTTTTTGAATGTCTAGTTGTTTTTAATGTAAAGTTGTGGTTATAGTGTTTGCCATTTTGTTTTTCTACTTGAAATAAATAAAGCTATTTTAATATTAAAAAAATTTAAAATAAATAAATAAAATCTTAACCATATAATGTATTAGCAATTGGTACAAATTCATTTAATGTTCCAAAATGCCAGGTGATGTACCGGCATCCTCACTGCACCTTAGGAAATCCTTCATTCAAATCTTAGAATGAATGTGTGTCAATTCCTCACAGAAATCCTGTTATTTAACCCCCCCCCTTGTTATGCAAATAGATGATCTTCTGCACCCTTGCCAGAAGGGAGCTACACTTGCCTAATGCAGTCTGGCCTGTGGGATTTTGTGCAATTCAATGTTGCATACCTTAACATTAAGTCCTTTGCCCCAATAGGAGAGCTACAACCTTCTCAGTAATCATCCATTTGCTCTAGTATGGTATTATCTATTTTTATCAGGATGATGTACATAGGCATTCTGCTCCTTTGGATACATATTTTTGTTTGTTTGTTTGTTTGCTTTAGTTTTGCACTCTCCACAAAGCAAGAAGATCTACACAGGAAACAATCAACTTAATATTTTAGCAATTGATGTGAGTGGATCACAACAGGCACCACAAACTGTTTATGTCAAGAGAGGATTAAGGGATTCTGGTTGTCACCTTGAGGCATCATTTGGATGAGCTGGCAGATTACCATACAACATCTTTCATGAATTACCAAAAGGCGCTAGGGAAATATAGGTGATTAGAAAACCAGACCATCCATGGAAATGCATAAGACACATAAATGTACACACACACACACACACACACACACACACACGTAGAAAGAGATAAAGATCGCTGTGGTTATCATTGGAAGTAGAGTTGGTTGGGCAAACTGTTCAGAAGAAATTCTGAGGCCTAGGGGTTGGACTAATCCTACTAACTGGAGGAATGGTAGTATTGGATACGGGATATATGCTTAAATTAACAATTTCCTTTCCTGAAATTTCCTTTGCCTCTTAACTCATGGCCTTACTGTACTTCTGAATTTCCCTTTGCTCCCCTTTGGTCCCACATGCCAGCTCTTTCTTCTTATGATGAAACTAAAAAACAAAGCAAACATGTTCTCAAAAAAATCTTTATGGACAATTCCCCTGCACATCTGTTTTATCCAAGTCAATCTGGGCTTTCACATCTATGAGAGTGACTTCAATGAAAGGATGACTTATCAAAACACTCTGAGACTTCTGTCCATATGGGTCCCCCACCCCCAACTTCAGCTGTGAAAAGCAAAAGAATTGGATAACTTTCATTGGATTACCTGACTCAGAAATCTCCTTCTATTGACTAAAATTTTAGAGGGTTACAAGATTGCACAGGTGAAGTGAATGTGTGCCATACTTTTTGGGTCTTTGGTCAGTTTTTCCTTTCATATTATTTTCAGAGTATTCTTTCCCCTCCGTGAGCCAAAGTATGTTCAACTGACTAAAAAGTCCTATTTGCTTTTTCCAAGGAAATTGCAAATTTGGCAAAACACAAGTATTATAAAGCAACACTAGTGTGTGTGTGTGTATGTGTTGCCACCCACAATGTAAACAAAGATTTAGGATGATAAATTGTTGAAAATAACTGTGTAGTTACACAAATATTCTAAATGTAGGTGACTCACCAAAACAATAGCATTTACAGTGCAGTCTATGCCATGACATATACTTTAAATAAAGTTTATGCATTCATGCCAAATTAAAGGGCAATGGCATACAGAGTCTACCAGATCCCCCCAGAACTTCCATCATAGCATGTAATGCTTCATATCCAATGCAAGAGTAGGTGTATCGTATATTTAAACTAAAATGTTGAAACTACAGGAAGACAAAACAAGAAAGAAAATCCTGGCTATGCTTAGAATAACAAAGGAAGAGGAGTGTGGACAATACAACACTAAAATTTCCCAAAAAATTTAGGTGTTTCAGGGGGACATCAAGATGTGAACTTTGGCTTGTGAGAAGTCATCTACTCTAGGAAGTGCAAAATCAAAAGAAAATACTTTTCTTTGTTTTGACTATCATCATGTCAACAACACATCACAAAAATTTGTTAGTTACAAAACAAGGACAATTTTAGAAAGATATCAGCACAGGAACAGAGAAGGCAGCAGTGGAGCCCCCAGTTCCTTCTTGTGACAAGTTTGCTAGGCACTTCAAGAAGAAATTCCACTTCAAGAAAATACTTCATGCCACAGTTATCACAGAGTCTGAGGAAATGTCTACCACTTAATCTGGGCTGGTTTCCTAAGATTATCTTCAGTTGTTGCAGCATGATAATGTAGAGAAGATGCTTGAATTAGCCTGTCCCACCATATATCAGCTCAACCTTTGTCCATCTTTACTGTTAGAATCTATCAGGAGATGGTTGGTTTAGGTGGGCTCAGGAAGTGATAAATGCCTCACAATGACAAGGGGGAGTGCCTTCTGCCTTGAATGTGAGAACTGCCACCTTATCACTAATATACCCTCTTAGGACAAAGTATTTGAGCATGTAGTGCCTGAGAAATTTCAGATGTTCTTTAAAAAAAAAAATAGATTGTTGGACTCCTTTCAGTTTGATTTCATGCCAGGGATCTCTCTGTCTGATGACTTACTCAGGGGGAAAGATGGGACGGAAGTTCTGCTCTGGTGATCTTCCTGGATCTCTGTGTTTCTTTGTTTTGTATCTCTTGGTCATGGAATCTTATTAGTCTGGTTTCATCAAATAGGAATAACTGCACTGGGTTACAGAGGTTCTATTCTTATTGACAAGACCAGTTCCAGAGAGGAGCATTGCGGTATCGCTGTTCAGCCCTGTGGCAGTTAAGCTGTGGGATGCCACGGTGTTCCATACTGTTCAACATCTATAGGAATCCATTGGGAGATGCCATTGGGATTGTGTGTCATCAGTTTGGTAATTGATTACCTTTTGATCAGATTACTGCAATACCTTCCATGTAGGTCTGCCCTGGAAGATGGCTTAGAAGCTATGGACAGTGCAAAATATAGTGGCAAGATAATTGAGCAGCAAGATAATTGGCTATCATATTATATAGGCAATATATCTTAATTTAGCTACACTGGCTGCCAATTTGCTTTCAGTTTGAATTGAACGTTCTCTTGAAGACACTCGAAGCTCTAAATTCTTTTCGATTTTGATACTTGAAAAAGTGTATTTTCCTATTTACACCTGCCAGAGAACTGAGATCTCCTGGAGAGGCACTCACTATCATGACATCATAAATGAGAGTGATATATTTCATTTGAACATGAGAGATGTTCTTCTCTGCTGTGATGCCCCTTTTATGGAATGCCATCCCCTTGGAGGCCGGATAGATACCAACTTTGGCTTCTTTAGGCACAAAGTAAAAACATGACTTTTTCTTAATGCCTTTGGGTCCTAATCTCTTTCTAAACATATAAATGGACATAACTTATTTGTATTGTACAAACTATATTGCACAAAACCATCCTGCTTGGGCCTTTCACTGTTTACAGACAAGAAATGAAGACACATCAATGATTGGAAGACTCATACTTTTGGAGAAAGAATTTTCTTGTTCATTTTCTAGGATTTTTCTCATGGCACTTTCAAAAGGAAAAAAGACAATCTCAAACCTAAGCAATTAACTAGGCAGCAGGATAAACTTAGAAATGTGCTTTGAAGGATATGATTTCAGGGTAAGATTTCAGAATATGGAGAAAGTACATGGAATGGAGTGAGTGAATGGCCTGATGTCAATGATTCAGCCATTTATAGGGCTTAATACAATAAGTAACAAAGGGTTTGCTCTCTGAGAGGCTGAACAGAGGTGGATTAAAAAAAGGGGGCGAATGATATTATTCCAGCAATTCACAAGAAGGTGAGAGACATGACTTTTCTTCCACTTGGTTTAATGTTTATCTATTTATTCAGTGGTATTTATAAATTCCAACAGTTATAACAAACAGTAGACATAAAAATCCTCATAGTGGCTACTTCTGAGCAGGACTGGAGGAAAAAAACTTATTAGGTCCATATTTTTCTATTTTCCACATCTAAAGACTAACAATGCAGACCTAATTTTTAATGAGAAATCTATTCATTTCCATATGCATCTTGATGTAAAGCAGTTGAAAACTGCACGTACACAGAGTGTATATTTTTAAAAGTGTACACAAAATGCACAAATAACCACAATTTCCCATAAAAGCTCATAGGTGTTTCTGGATACATTGATTTTTGTATTAAAAATGCATTATTCATGTTTATGTCTGCACAGAATAATTTTCTGAAACAGGACAGGATGTGCAATTTTGAGGTAAAATGCTGCAAAATGCTCACCTCTGTTTTACTCTCAGTAAATGGGTACAGGGTTTTAGCCTAGGAGTCTCACCAATTCCTTCTAACTAGTTGGCCCTTACTGTTCAGCTCAGGTCTCACAATAATTATATAGCATTTGGGGAAAAAGATGCAAACAAGTAACCCAGCACTAGAGCTCAGTATGGAAAAGATCTCCACGGCCACCATGTATTTTCCCTTGGTGCTTAGGTAAGCTGGTACAAAGGACAACCAAACACTGCAGAACACTAACATGCTGAAAGTTATCAGCTTGGCTTCATTGAAACTAGCCGGCAGCTTCCTGGCAAAGAAAGCCAAAGTGAAGCTGGCAATGGCCAAAAATCCAAGATATCCCAGAACACAATAAAACATGATAACCGACCCAACATTGCATTCTACTATGGCTTCTTCAGCCAAAGACTGCATGTCCAAATTTGGGAATGGGGGAGAAGTATGTAGCCATAAAGTACAAACGATGGCTTGAACAAGGGAACAACCGAGAAGAACAGAGTTGGCCAGTCTTTTCCCTACCCAGTTCTTCATTCTGGATCCTGGCTTGGTGGCCATGAAAGCCACAATCACTGTTATGGTCTTTGCCAATAGGCATGAAACAGCCACTGCAAATATGACAGCAAAAGCAGATTGTTGCAAATAACAGGTCACTGTGTGAGGCAGGCCAACAAACAGCAAGGAGCAGAGGAAGCAGAAAAATAAAGATATGAGGAGAGTGTAAGAGAGATCCTGGTTGTTGGCTTTGACAATGGGAGTCTTCTTGTTTTTGGTGAATATTGCTAACACAGTAGCTGTGACCAGAGAAAAAGACAAAGATAAAAAGGTTGAAAGGATCCCCAAGGGTTCTGAGAAAGAGAGGAAGGTTAGGGTCTTGAGAATGCATTGATCTTTCTTCTTATTTGGATACTGACCTTCTTGGCATCTGAAACAGTCATCCATATCTGAAAATATAAAGCACATGACATTAATATCTCTCAAACGTTGTCATCAAAACTCTTTTTTTTATGCCAGCAGTTTCCCAGTGAATAGCTGTATCTCTGAAATTCAGCGCTTGATTGCTAAAAAGGATTAATTTGAAATTTTATTCTACTCTGTAAATCTTCACTTAATTCATCTCACATGCTCCAGTACATACCTTCAAACATTGTCTCACCCCTGGGTGAAATAACAAGAACTTTGGTGCATGGTGTTCCATAGCAGTCAACATCTATTCAGATTTCAGTAGTCCTTTCTGGAAAAAAAAAAAATGCCCAGGGGCGGGGAATCCTGGGTTCTTTTTTGCAAAGTCATTCAAAGCAAAGTTGTTTTTGTTTTCAGAAAATTGTATTCTGGGCAAAAACCTCTTTCTGTACAAAGCATTGGGGTGGGGTCGCACAGAATATGCTTTTTTTATGCTAACAAGTTTTTATTTTTGCAAAAGTCTCGAAATCTGAAAAATCTTGCAGAGATTGACCATTTTCTCATTGGTGTTTTTTGATATTTTGGGATATACATTCCTATCAAGGATGTGAATACTCTGTACAGCCTACTCTATTATTAACACACAAACATTTTTTTTACAAGGACATCCACCTGGGATGTTGTATGACTGACTGCCATAATCCATGATTCTGCAGTTAAGGATGCATAACTTAGAGGCATGTATCCAGACATGCACAGGTACTTAAAAGTTGCTGGATTAGTCAGTGTCTGGATTACTTCTCCTATTTAAGCAATGACATATTTCCACAGATGGAAGATTACACATCTTTACCAAGATGACACAGCACTTGGGAAGTGAGTTGTACAACAGGACAATATTGCAAGGATTGGAAATAACTGTAATACGTAGGTACCTATTAAACAGATATTGTCAACTTTTAATTGTAAATACCCAAAGTCCCAATGTTTCTTTAGACAGAACTTGGTAAGTGTTTTCTTTATCAGGGAATCAAGAGAGGCTAGGGATTTTAGCCTTCACTGATTTTCATCTTGAAGGAAGCAATTAGTAATTTTACCAGTTTTCTACCCAGTATGTGAAACTGTGCAGTTTTCAAAGACAATTTGCAATTCAGGGCTTATTCTATCCAAAATTCACAAACAATTGTTTTTCCCAGAGAGCAGCAAATCTTTTCCTGATGGAATATAAAATGCACAGAAATATCTTTTTCTGCACACAAAATGCCGATTCCTTTGCAGAAAAAGGTGTAGTTGGGACGTTGCTCTACACAAAATTCACACTATTTCTCTACATAGGAAAAGACACTTATCATGCATAGCACCCTCTGTGCAAAAACTAATACTTCTTCTGTTATTTTTAGCACAGAAAATATTGTTTCCTGTGCAGAACATGCTGTTTTCTAGGCAAAACAAAAAGAATAGAATAAGTTTCAAAGGCCAAAGATGCTTGTGAAAAATTGTTCGCATCAGGGAAACACAATTTTCAACCATTTTTAAAACATTATTTTCATGCCTATACCAAGCATCTTGGTAACATACGCAGGTGGAACAGGGAGATATACTTTTACATGCACCTTTTTAACACAGCTAAAATGAGATTCTACCAAAAAGTCCATGGCACAGCATGTAACAACAATCAGACATTGATCAGGTGCAGGGATACATCCTGTTTTGAACACTGGGAGAGGAACAATCAACCTTTTCCTGGAGGAAGGGTTTGCACCTTCTTGCCCTTATAGTCAAGAGCATCTGGAATGAACCAGGAAGCTTTCCTACAGCTGGTTGGTGGCTAAGGAGAGGGGGCCACACTTTGGAGCTCACTGGTTTTTCTTATGCACCAGCAGAAGCAGCTGGGCAGTTAAAGCTCCCTTTACCACTTCTGCCACCTGCAATAAATATGCTGGAGGATTCTTATATTCTATCAGCATGATGTAGGATTTTATCCTGTGCCTACAAAGACAGAATGTAGTTCCCAGAACATATTTTTTGTTGGCACTGGAGGCATATAATATATTAGGAATTTGGAGCATGACTATGTTGATACAATCTCTGATGATTTCAAATACGGAACTGCTGTCAAAAGAAACTCAACATGAAATAGTAGTTTTTTTAAAGAAGAAGAAGAGGAAAAAGAAGAAGAAGAAGAAGAAGAAGAAGAGGGAGGAGGAGGAGGACTGGACATTAATGATTCCTACCTTTCTGGTCTGAGATTTTCCCATCTGCACATGGAACACAATCATAGCAGCAAAACGGTTTCCCCTCTTTCTTTCTTTTGTGATAGCCAGGATGGCAGTTGTCATTACAGAGTGCAGTAGGCATCACCTGTCCATAAGAAGAAACTGTAATGCCTTAAAACATATCAACAATTTGCAGCAAGCAGTGCAAGATATGGAGAGATGATGTAACAAGTTCTCAGTCCTCACTGTCAGAAAGAGATCTGTGTCCAGTTCTGGCCACCTCAATTCAAGAATGATATCAACAAGCTGGAATGTGTCCAGAGGAGGGTGACCAAAATGGTGAAGGGTCTGGAAGCCATGCCTTATGAGGAATGGCTTAGGGAGCTGGATATGTTTAGTTTGAAGAAGAGAAGCTTAAGAGGGGACATGGTAGCCATGTTTAAATATTTGAAGGGATGTCATGTCAAGGAAGGAGTGGGCTTGTTTTCTGCTGCTCCAGAGACTACGAAAAGGAGCAATGGATTCAAGCTGCAGGAAAGGAGATTCCGCCTGAACTTCAGGAAGAACTTCCTGATGGTCAGAACTGTCTGGCAGTGGAATATCCTGCCTTAGAGTGTGGTAGAGTCTCCTTCTTTGAAAATTTTTAAGCCAAGGGTGGATGGCCATCTGTTGAGAATGCTTTGATGTGTGTTTCTGTATGGCATGGCATTGGGCTGGATGGCCCCTGGGGCCTCTTCCAACTCTATGATTCTATGTATTATCTCAGAATACCAGGCGTCTCATTCTCTCCTTGTCAAACCACATTTTATTTTAATTTGTAAATACAATGAATGACACAAAGAGATTTCACAAAATGGCACATTCTCATTTAGCTTTGCCCATTATAATCAATAACAGAATCCCACCTGATTAAACATCATGTGCCATGAGATGGCCTCCTCGTTGAGGATCAGTTCCTGCCTTGATAAAATTCTTCCCACTTTCACACTGACAAAAGATTGGTTTGGGAAAGTAACCCAGTTGACAATATCAAATCCAGATGCTAAATCACCATTCTCATCAAAGGACACCATGTCTCCAGCAGTGTTGTTAAATGAGATACTCTTCAGGAAAGAATGAAGCTACATTTTCAAAAGGCAAGGATGCATTTTACAGAATTGTGGAAACGGACATCAGTATTTATAGATTACAGTGCACACCCTTACACAGAGCAACAGTCCGATATGTTCAGAATTTGATGTCTCCTCATGGAGAGAGGTTAAAAAACAGAACAAAATCTCCCCTTGGGGCCAGTGGAGTACCCAGATTTTCCAAGATCCTTTGTTGCTGGATAGTCCCAGGAATGTGACAGCTATGACTAGCTTTCTGAACTGGTCCACAAAAAAGCAGAAACTATGTCTGAGCAATTCCCAAGTTATCTTTTCTTACCTGGAAGCTATGCTCACTGACTTTATCCCTTCTTCACAACCCACTTCATTCCAAAGGGCACTAAAGAGAAGGACACAGATGTGTCATAGGCCATTTCCGGTCTACACAGTTATAGTGCTATTATTCCAATTTCCACATCCGGGGGAATTCTGGGGTTTGTAGTTTACTGGAGCAAAAATGCTCTTTGACTGAGAATTCTAAAGGACTCTCCTTAAACTGCAAGGACCAGGATTCCATAGGGTGTTGAAAGTGGAATAATAGCACTGCTAGAGTGTAGTGCAGAAATAGCCTTAGAATATCTTAAAAGGTGTATGTGTCTTGAACGATCTCTGGTGATATGTGGCTCGGACTCATGACAGTATAGGCAAAGAAAGTGATTAAGCACTTAAGAGAAAAACTTTTGTTTACTAGACTACTTGTTAAACAAAAATACTAGGCTGGATCACTGTACTCAATTCCCTTGACCATGAGGACACCCTTTCCTAACTTTTCCCTGAAATCTACCACACTGCTGTCTTATACTCCTTCTCTCAGGGGACGTAACTCCCTATCTATCCACTATATTTCCCAGTGGACAGAAACCACTACTCAGCCAACATGTTACATAGTTGTCTTTTCTGTAATTGGACAAAAACCTTATCTTCCCCAGTTCGCTGTATGGCCATTCTGCTCCCAGCTGGGCACAACCTTAACACACTGTCCAATGAACTGCCAACATTTCCTTCTACCATTCTCATTTATCTCCATCCCCCTCCTACGCACACAGGGGTTGTAGCAGGCTAAACTTCAGGAGACTGTGGGTACTGGCTCTGCCGTCACACAAGAATATTGAACATTTTAAAATTTGGATTTATGTGGCATAGTGCCGGCAGCTAAGCTGCTGGGAAAGAGAAAGGGAAAATTGAAGATTTTAAGGCAATATGCTTATATAGTTGAAGGGATGTCAAACGGAGGATGTAACAAGCCTGTTTTCTGCTAAAACATGAAGCAATGGCTTCTGACTTCAGGAAAAGAGATTCCTTCTGAACATTAGGAAGAACTTCCAGATGGAAAGAGCAGTTTGACAGTGGAATATGCTGCCTGGGAATGTGCTAGAGTTTTAAACAGATACTAGATGGCCTTCTATCAGGTGTATTCCTGTATGGCAGAGGTTAGACTCAATGGCCCTTATGGTCTCTTCCTACTCCATGATTCTATGATTCCATATGGAGAATATGTTGTGCAAACCTTAAACTGTTAGTACACTCCATCACATGTGTAACCTTAAAAATTAAGTTAGCCATTATAGGAAAGATTGTTTGCTTGTGAATCATTACCTGCCAGGGTTGAAGATTTAATGAAGGTTGCCTGCGTTCAGTCATCACCCCTCTGAGTTTGTGTCTCGATATCTTCTGTAAAGCATGAGCAACAGCGTAGACTGCATTATAGATACTGTAACTTTTGCCTGTCAT
>CAOKZL010004129.1:0-44583 GCA_948472985.1 Iguana delicatissima
AAAGAATCCTCCAGCCTTGAGAGTGGAATCGGACCCCCGACGAGCCCTTTCGGATCCCCTTTACCGGGGGATACTTGCCACCTGTCTGGCAAGGCGGTTATCCGCACGGGGTGTCAGAATCAGCGAGAGCTCTTCGCTGTTCTGGCGATCACGGCGCCATTGAAACCCGGAAGTCAAAAGAGCACTTTTTATTGTTTTTAATGTCTGTGGCCAGCCTAAGTTCATTCTGTGCTTTAGCCTTTCTGACCTCCTCCCTACATCTCCTGGCTACTTGCTTATAATCTTCTTTGGTGTTTTCCCCCCTTCTTCCATTTCCTGTACATGTTTTTCTTAATACTTAGCTCAGCTGAGAGCTCTTTAGTCAACCATTCTGGTTTGTTCAGATGCCTTCCATTTTTCCTCCTTAATGGCACAGTTTTAGCCTGTGCCTTCAGTACCTCCCTTTTAAAGAACTCCCATGCATCCTGAACTCCTTTCTCATTGACTATTCTTGACCACGGGATTTCAGCCAGCAGCTCCTTCAGTTTACAGAAATCTGCTTTTTTAAAATCTAAGACGAATGCCTGGCTACACTTGCCTTCTCTTCCCCACTGAATGCAAAATTCTAATAGGGCATGGTCACTCTCTCCTAAAGATCCAACCAGTTCTACGTCATTAACAAGGTCTTCCCTGTTGGTCAGGATCAGATCCAGAATATTTGATCCCCTTGTCGCCTCTTCTACCTTCTGGACTATGAAATTGTCTGCAAGACAAGCAAGAAACTTGCTGGACCTTGCCGCCTTTGCAGAGTTTGACTGCCAACATATATCCGGGTAGTTGAAATCTCCCATTATTACTGTATCTCTCCTTTTTGAATGTGCAGTCATTTGGTCTACGAAAGCGCCATCGAGGTCCTCAGTCTGGCTTGGAGGTCTGTAGTAAACCCCCACTATAATATCCCTATTGTTTCTCGCTCCCTTAATTCTTACCCAGATGCTCTCGACCTGGCTTCCGGTGTTCAACTCATGGATCTCTTCACAAGTGAAAACATCGTTGACATATAAGGCTACTCCTCCTCCTTTCTTATTTGGTCTATTTCTACAAAATAAGCTATACCCCTCTATTCCTACATTCCAATCGTGAGACTCATCCCACCAGGTCTCAGTGATGCCTATCAAATCATATTTATTTTGCTGTACTAGGAGTTCAAATTCATCTTGTTTGTTTCCCATACTCCGTGCATTAGTGTAGAGACACTTAAGTCCCCGTGCCCTTCCTGCAAGTCCCATAGCATTGTTTCCACCCCTCCCACGATTGGATGCTATTCCTACTTGTACAATATCATTTGGGCCTTTTCCCCCTGCACTTGCCGAGTCCTTGTCCTGAATAATCTTGTCTCCCTCCCCAGTTGTGCTTAGTTTAAAGCCCTCCTAATCCTCCTTGTGAGACTGTTTGCAAAAACGTTCCTGCCAAGTTTCGTGAGGTGCAGCCCATCCCTTACCAGAAGCCCATGTTCCTGGAATTTCAAGCCATGATCCAAAAAGCCAAACTGTTGGCGGTGGCAAAATGTGCGGAGCCAGCTGTTGACCTCTACTATTGTCCTTTCCCTTCATGCACCATATCCTTGAACAGGGAGGATTGATGAAATGACCACCTGCGCACCAAGGTCCTTAAGCTTTCTCCCCATAAGCTCGTAGTCCTTTGTGATGTGGTGAAAGCTGCACTTCACCGTGTCATTGGTTCCAACGTGAACCAAAACGAGGGGCTTACGGTCAGTGGGCTTGACCAGCCTGGCTAGCCTCTCTGTTACGTGGTTTATCCTGGCCCCAGGAAGACAGCAGACCTCTCGATTGAGCTTGTCCGGTTTGCAAACTGCCGGTTCAGTTCCTCTGAGCAAGGAGTCCCCAACCACCAGAACTCGCCTCCTCTGAGGCCTGTCCGGGGTTCTTCGACAAGCAGATTCTTCCAGGATTGCCTGGGCATTGTGTTGAGGCCGGGAGTGCTGGTCTTCCCGATGTTGGATGCTGTCCTGTTGGTGTTCAAGTTCCAGTTGCCGAAGTTGGATTCCTTCTTGCTGATGTTGTGTTCCCTCCTTCTGGTGTTCCTCATCATTCACAGCACCAAGAAAGTTGAAGCGATTCTGTAGTTTGAGAGTCTCTGTTTCCTTCCTGGCCCTTCTACTTCTCCATGTGACATTCCTCCAAGCATCGCTTTCCTGGCTCACGGAACTGATTTCCTCATCAGGCAGCTCCTCCGCATATCCGGTCTTCAGGAAGGTCCTCTCTGCCCTATCTAAGAAGTCCTCACCTTCCCTAATAAGACGAAGATTAGAAACCTGTGCCTCCAGCTGCCGCACCTTGACCTCTAAGAAGGTGACCAGCTTGCACTTACTGCAGGTGTACCCGACCACATCTTGTGGCAAGAAAAGGAACATGCCACAAGTGCTACAGGTGACAGCAGCAGCTCCCTCCCCTTCCATACTTGATAATACAGAGAATAGAAAAAGAAAACAAAAACAAAAACTGGGCCTCCTTTCTTAATTTGAGCTGTATAAGCTATGTCTGCTCAGCTAACTACCAAGCTCAGTTGAACTCTTCCTAAATTTGTTCAGTCGCTATAAGGATCGGTTGTTCCTAAACTTGAATGGTTGAACTTGAAGGATTGAAGTAGATGAATGAAATTGCGCGCGCCTATGGCGCGCGCCGCTGGGAGTTCCTAATAAAGCCTCCTTCCCCTAGCTGGCTCCTCCCCCTAGCTTGATTAACTCTCCCTAGTTTGATTGACAGTTAACTGACTAACTAACAAACAATTAGCTGACAATAGGCTGTGAGCTCAGGCAGAGCACACGGCCAGCGCAAGCAAAAAAAACACACACAAAAAAACCACAGAGAAATAAGCAAACAAACTCAGCCCCACAGTCCTGCAAAAACACCTATCAAAGTTGCCTTCACAGACCCAGCTTACCTTCTGCTCTCTCCTCTGGAAGTCAGCAAGAAGACTGCTGGGAGTTCCTAATAAAGCCTCCTTCCCCTAGCTGGCTCCTCCCCCTAGCTTGATTAACTCTCCCTAGTTTGATTGACAGTTAACTGACTAACTAACAAACAATTAGCTGACAATAGGCTTGTGAGCTCAGGCACGGCCAAAATATAGCAGCTGTCTGGTTATAAACTGGGGCAAAAATTATGGGACATATGATGCTATTTGGAAACAGAGACATTGGCTGCTACCTACTGCTATATATCCTACTTGACCATAAAATGGCTACAAGTCTGACTTTATAGAGGACAATCATGTCCTTGGACTTTACAGAAGGCAATATCATGATTTGGCAGTTAGGACTTATTTGTCTTCCAAAAGACCTGCCTGCTCTTGGTAGACTGAAGAGGTATCAGAGGACAGTCCTGTATTGAAAGGACTCTCCAGATTAAATTCAGTTTCAAAATCAAGAACCATAAGGAAACCAGATGGGCCCTTATAGCTGCCACCAGCAACTAAATATTTAGCATTGATAGGTAAATATCTCTTTAGCTAAACGATTCTTTTATTCATCCACTAAATGTGGTCTACCTTTCAGAGGTGTTTTAACAATGATCTTGGGAAAATATGCACAAAGGGTTCTAAGAACCTAGGATAAAATGCATTGCTTTTTTCCTATGGATTATTAAAGAGCAAAAAGTGCTTATTTAGTAGGAGAGGGAATAATAAACCAAAGTTGGAGGTAGTGGCTGGCAAGTTATGTTGGGAGCATAGCATCTACCTCTGCTGTACTCCTGAACTGTCACTTCCAATGGCTTTCGGAAGAGAGGTTCTTCCATCTTTCACAATCAGTGAAACTGCCTGTCTCCGGTCACCGTGGATGAAAGATGCAAGATCGTTACGATCATAAATCAGCCATGGCAGTTCAGGAGCGCCAACGTCCCATGTAATTGCTATCTCTACCAGTGATCAGAGCTATTCTGGTCTGGGGGGGGGGAGGGAAATAACTCACCTCTCAGTGACTGTAATCCTTCTCTAGATCTATTATGTCAACTCTGCTGCCCAAAGGGTTCTTGCTACAGGCACAAAGAAGCCAAATCCAGGCAACTGACTATACTCTGCAGATTGAAATTTAACTGTGCAGCTGAGAGATCTGAGTTCCCATGTGGCATCTGCTGTGACCTTACAGAGTGACAATGACAAAAACTGAACAGGAAGAGGGGGAGCCCCAGAGCAGAGCTGGATTGGAGAGGCACCTGGAATCCATCCTTCAGCTGCCCTGAGCTCCTTGGTTGCAGGTGGATTTAGAGGTGTGGGACCCAAATGTCATCTAATCCAGCCCCAACTGTGTTATAAGGCAGGACCAGAGCTGTACCTAGGGTAGGGCAAGTAGGACATGTGCCCTGGGTCCCAATGCCAGGGAGGTGCAAAAAAGCTGTGCCAGAAGATTTAGTGGTAGAGGAGGAGGGTTGCCCTGGGCACTGTTTATGCTAGATAGGCCACTGGGCAGGACTGTCTACCTACCAACCACTTACCTCCAGTCTCACTCTCTAAACACAAGTCCTAGAGTGCGGACTGCTATGGAGACTAATACAGAGCTGTGCCTGGAAAACACATGGTTAAGGAAGACTCAGTTAAGCAAGCCAAAGTCAGTGCTCCACAGGGAAGGTGTAAAATTCCTAAGGTCTTTGGGAAAGGCTTCAGAGGGATCACCCTTCAATGTTAGTGCACAAAAAGAAGAGAGTTTGCATTAGATCCAACTTTATACGATCAAACAATATCCTTTGTAGCATTTTCCTGTTGCTGCTTTGTGGCATTCCTCTAGAATTTCTGCATATCTGCATCACAAAATTCTATTGATTAGAAACCAGTTTTGAGGCCCAGTTTTGAGGAAAGGTAGAGATAATAATGACAATAAAAGGCCATTTTAACTGGCATGGCTTCTCCAAAACATTACGGAATTGCTGTTTCGTGAAGCTATTGAGAATTTATTCTGCTCCTGCCATCCCATTCTCTTCACCCTAAACTCCCCCACCCACCCAGAAATTCTGAACTACAGATCCCAAGGTTCCCTGAGGAAGAGGGAAAATCAATGTAAGCCTGTATTGCAGAAAAAGGGGTGTTGTAATTCCTCAGAAGTGGTAACAGTCCCACATCCTTTGCAACACTGAAAGAAAACCCTGTGTGCTGATTTTCATGATGTATCACCGGAGACCCTACAACTATTGTTCTTACCAGGGTGATCTTTTGGGCATCTTAATCCCAAGGGGAGAAGCTGTTTTTCAGGGGCTAAGAAGCACACACTTTGGATGAAGAAAATTCCAAGTCAAATCTTTGCTGTTGATTTTCTAATTGTCTTTCTGATTTCAGGCGATGGGAAAAGTATCTCCCTGAGTCTCAGAAGAGCCATTGCCAGCAGTAAATTTTTAAATGCACTCGCTCATCTTAATAATCTCCATAGCCATGTCCCCAGAGGAAGTCCAAAAATACAGGCATCTGTGTTAAACCATATCTAGCTTTTATTTTCAGGAAGGGCACGTTGTTTATAAAGCTTATAGGTGCAAATGGTATATGTGGGACCAGGCCACCCCTCCATTACTTTGTATTGCCACAGGGGAGCTCATTATTGCTAGGAAAATCCATTTCTCCTCTTTCTCCTCTATCTACTGTGAGGATTGCTGCAGGGGCGGTTGGTGGCTCCATAGCAGTGGGGTGGTAACCACCCTTGTGCTCTCCAAGTTCCTCTGAGCTTATCTGCAATCTAGATGTGCCAGGTGGCTCCATGTCAGTGAGGTGCTGAATCTACTTCAGGTTTTTAAGCCAGCCTTGAAAGGCGCTACCCAAGGTACTTAGCTCTATTCCTAAATAGGTTCAGCACCTTAGATTAGTGGTTCTTAACCTTTTCTTTATGGGGACCCCCTGTAAATATAATTTGTTGTTAGGGACACCCAAGACTTAGCTCAAGATTTAAATATTTAAATTTAGATTTAAATATTCACATATTTATTTAAGCTTCTGGAGACTAGAATTGAAATCCCCGCTCAGACACTGGGTGGCCTTGGGCAAATCACATTCTCTCAGCCTCAGAGAAAAAGCAAAAGCACATCTCCTCGTAACAAATCTAGCTGAAAAAAACCCAGTTCTAGGTTAATCCTGAGGTTGCCATAAGTCTGAAGTGACTTCATGGTACACAACAACAAAGTGCCACCGGCAGGGGGAAGTTCCTTCTAGCCATCATATCTTTTCCCTTTTAAAACTGACTTATGGAGACCCTAAGGTGACCCTGTAATGGGTGTTTTCTTGATAAGACCTGTTACCTTGCCTTCTTCTGAGACTGAGATAATGTGACTTGACTGAGGTCACCCAGTGGATTTCAATGGCCAGGTGGTGATTCAGATCCTAATCTCCAGAGTCATAGTTTGGGTGCACACATATACCTACTGCAGTTTGGGAGTGTGCCACTGTGTCTCTTTCATTAGGGTTGCAGCAGTAGAGGGGCGTGTGTGTATGTGAGTGCGTGTGCTGAAAATGCTCCCTCATTTGCAAATGAGGAAGTAGTTTGGGTGCACATACATGCTTGCTACTGTGTCTCTCAGTGCCCACACTCCCTGCTGCCATGTTTTTGGGCGAAAGAGATATGGTAGCAGTTGTGTGTGTGCTTGCCCAAATGGTTCCCTTGTTTGCAAACGAGGGAACAGTTTTGGCACTCGCAACTCCCTATTGCTGCCACTGATGCTGGAGTCCAGCTGCTTTGCAAACCCCCTGTGAGCACTCTGCAGACCCCCAGGGGTCTACAAACCCCATGTTAAGAACCACTGCCTTAGATAGCTCCTTTAAAGCAAGTCAAAGCCTGGAATGGAGTTACTGTCCCACTGAAATGGGAGACACCAGCCACAACCAAATTGCAGGTAACCTCAGAGGAACCTGGGGATTACGAGTGTGGTGGCAGCTAATGTCACTGTCCAAGCTAATCGAAAATCATGCCAACCCCGTGAATCCTGGCTCCACTAAACCCTGGCCACTGCCAATCAGAGGAGGCAGTGCTGGCCTAGATGGAGAAGAAGGAGTCTGTCTTACCAGGTCAGACTATGCTAATGCAATCTTGTCTGTCTCTGAATAGAAATGCCCAGTATTAGCTTGGAGGCAGGCTGAAAATCAGTGGTTTTCCTTTCTGATTTAACAAACAAGGTTCCATGCAGGCAGAGTAAGGATCTGGCCCTCTAACTGTCAATACCACTTTGGGTCAATTGTGCTTGTTTGACAGTAATTTGCCACCTCTAGAAACAAACCTCTCTCCCCTGAGGAATGTACAAGAGCCGCAGCCACACACGGAAGATTGTGACAGGGAGACAGATAATGCCCTAGTATTTCTAGGTTAGCAGCCCTTTCCCTGGGCCAGTACCTAATAAGCTGCTGTGGAGATCATTTATCTCAAAAAGGAGAAAAACTGTACAATTTAATCAGTTTCTTTCTGTTTGTGTGAACTGACCAAAAAAGAGACCCCACCCCTTTTTTTATGGATATAAACAAATTTCTCAAAATCTGCCCCATAAACAAGATTGAACCCTTGAGCTCTGTCCATCATACACATTTCCTATTCTGGCTCATGAAAGCTTCTGCCACCTGTACACATCTGTTTGTTTTTATGCATGTTGTGAAGAAAATGGAGTGGGTGTTGTTTTCTCTCCTTTTTATAATGCTAGGAACTAGGTCTGTCCAATGAGCCTGAATGATGGAAGACGCAGGACAGACAAAAGCCACATACTTCTGCACACCCCACAAAGTGAAACTAGGGCCCTTTCCACACTACACTGTTATAGTGCTATTATTCCATTTTCAATATCCTGTGGAATTCTGGGGCTTGTAGTTTACTGATGCCAAAGAGCTCTCTGGCTGAGAATTCTAAATCCTTGAACTGCAAACCCCAGGATTCCATAGGATGTTGAAGGTGGGATAACAGCACTAAAATGGTGCAGTGCGGAAAGGTCCTATGGAACCTTCTTCTACAGGGTGTAGTGATTGCTGCCAACCTGAATGATCCTAAATGCTGAATAGACCAATTTAATGGAGAGTCAAGACAGTCAATGATTACTAGTCCTGATGGCTATATTCCACCCAGTGGCAGCTGGTAGCTTCTATGTTGGTGAGGTAATTAATCCATTCCAAGTTTTATAGCCTTACCACACTACACTGTAATAGCACTACATTCCACTTTAACTGCCATGGTGACATCTTATGGAATTCTGGGGTTTGCAGTTTGATGAGCCTGAGAGCTCTCTGGCTAATTCTAAATGGCCATCCCTAAACTGCAAATCCCAGGATTCCATAGGAAGTTTTCATGGCAATTACAGTGGAAGATAGCAGTATCACAGTGTAGTGTGATAAGTCTTTTAGTATCATTTTTTCTTCTTCCATCGGATTATTTGTGACCTCCCACCCACTGTCCTGATGCAATTTCTCTCTCTCTCTCTCTTTTGTGTATGTATGTATATATGTATATATCTATATCTATCTATATCTATATCTAATATTATTAGAAACTTTTCAATACAGACAAAAAGTGAAATGAAAAAAAAAAGAAAAAGAGAGAGAAAGAATGAACAGAAACAGAAAAAAAAAACCCATTGACTTCTGACTTTCCTAACAACAGTTATAAATTTTACAAAATTTTACAAATTTTACAAAGTAACTTCTCAGACTATTCATGCACTTCTTCAACTTAACCAAACCTATTAATTATCAAAACCTACAGTTAACATGTTATTCTCATTTTTCTGCCAAAAGACAATAAAAGTTTCCCAATCTTTCAAAAATGATGCCAATGATTTTTATCAAATCAACGTTGATCTTTTTTCTATTTCAGTTAGGTCAGTCAGTTTCAGCAGCCGGTCTTCATTCACTGCAATTAAGGCGTGCGTATCAGTGGTGTATGTAGCATAAACAGCACCTAGGACAAGCATGGAAGTTGCGCCTCTACCTTCTTACCCCTACCTCAACCCTTACATGCATGGCTTTTTGTGTGCCCTGGCATTGGTGCCCGGGGCATGTGCCCTACTTGCCCCACCCTAGATATGCCTCCGGTTGCTTTGGTCATATATCATATCCCATAATAATCTTCCATATCTCATCTCCAGTTGGTCATCCATCAGTCTCAATAAAAGCAATTCAAGTTTCAATTGAATATCAGCCTTCAAAATCCTCTGAAGCAGACTATGTATTTGTTTCCAGAATTCTTTAGCCTTCTCACAAATCCACCACATATGATAAAATGCCCTTATTTGTTCCTCACATTTCCAACATACATTAGAAACCCCTTTATGCATTCTGGCCAATTTCTCTGGAGTCAGATATCAACAATACATCATTTTATACAAATTGTCCTTAAGATCATGTTAACTCTTGGTTTCTTTCCTTGCAGTATGAATTTCAATAAGTCTCTCCACCATTGTTTAAATATCTTCTTGTTGGTCAAAACTGGTATTGTCTGAAACACTCTTGGCAAAGCATTCATTTTTATCACTTACAATTTATGTTTCTCTGATCTTTGTACATCTTTCCTAACATCATTCCATATCTTAAAATAATTATTTTTCAATAACATACAATCCATATTTGCGATAGTAATACCTAGATATTTCACCTTTTTCTCAATTTTCAAACCTCTCTTGTCTGTCAGTTATGTTTGATCCTCTTTTTTTCATATTTTAATATCATCGTTTTTTGTTTATTGATCTTAAATCCAGCCAACTCTCCAAATTCTTCTATCTCCAGCAGAGCTTCTATGTTCTCCAAAGGATTTTCCAACACAATAAATAAATCATCCACAAATGTCTTTAATTTGAAAGTTTCTTTTTACAAAAAAACCTTTATTTCTCTTATCTTGTCTTACTGGCTTGTTTAGTACTTCAAAGGCTAAAATGAACAAGAGGGGAACGAGCAGACACCCTTGACTGGTACCTTTTGGTATATCACATGGTTTTGTTAATGCACCATTAACCAAAAATTGTGCCTCCTATGTATCATAAATCACCTTAATCCAGGAAATAAAATTGCCACCACAAACTCATCTTTTCTAAAACTCTGAATAAAAAACCCAGTTCAAATTATCAGATGCTTTTTCAGCACCCAAAAATATAAATTTGTTTCTCATTATGTTTTTCAAACTATTTAAGGATATCCAAAATATATCTGCTGTTGTCACGTCTTTTCAGAAAAAAAAAACTACTTTCATCTCTATAAATAAAATTTTGTGAAATCACCTTCAATCTTTCTGCCAAAATTGTTGTGAGAATCTTACAGTCATTATTCAGTAATGAAACAGATCTATAGTTCTTTGTCACTGTCAATTCCTGGCCATCTTTTGGAACTAAAACCATAGTTGCTTCCTTCTATGTCTCTAGAATCTTCCCATTCCAAAGGATCAAATTCAGGGTTTGATGTAAGGGTAATAAAAGTGCTTACTGAAAGCTTTCATAGTAAACAGCAGATAAGTCATCTGGCCCAGATGCTTTACCAGTCTTGATCTTCTTGATCACTTCACCTATCTCTCTTACCATTTTAGGAGTGTTCAACATCTGTTTCTGTGAATCTGAAATCAATGGTAAATTTTGCTTGTCTATATATTCTTCTGACTTTGCCAACGAGATTTATTGCCTTTTATATAGGGAAGAATAATACTGATGAAACAACTTTTGAATATTTACATTATCAGTAATTGTCTTTCTCCCCTCATTTATCTTTAGAATTAATTTTTCTCTCTTTCTTTTCTTAGTTTAAATGCCAGCCATATCTCCCTGGCTCATTTGCAAATTCAAAGTTCTTTTGCTTTGCATAATGCATCTTTTTCTCAATCTCACTTGTAGTTAACATTGATAACTGTCCCTGTAAAATCTTAATTTGGTTAATAACAGCTGTTTTCAAGGGAAACTTCTTTAATTCTTCTTCTTTTTTTTAATGTTCTCCAAGATTGACTGCATTTTTCTTGTCTCTTTTTTTAATACCATATTCTATGTAAAAAAAATCCTCTCATAAACACCTTACTCATGCACCATACCATTCAAATATCAGTGCTGTTATCCTACTTGTTCTGAAAATATTCTATAGATTTAATTTTACATCTATCTACAATCTTTTCATCCTGGAGCTGTCATTGAGCCTCCAGCTTGTATTCACTTTAAATTGTTGCTGTTTAAATGTAAAAATAATTCCCTCCAGTTTCCCCCATCTAAATGGAATAATCTTTTGCTTCAGATTCTGTACCAGCAAGCCATGTTATTTTATCTTGTGTACAATTCTGATGGGAAATTCCTTAAAGACAACCAGCTCCTTGTCTCCCATTTTCATTCTACAGTTGGCCCTCCGCATTCTCTAGGGTTAGGGGCACAGGACCCTTGCAAAAGTGAAAAATTCACAAATATCAAATTTTTTGTGCCTGTGGGAGGGAGGCTGAGGAACAAGTGAGGCGAGTGGCCACCCAGGGTCTAAAGCAAGTCAGGGAAAGGAGATAGCTGGCATGGTGGCCCTTGCCCATCTCCTTCCTTAGGTGTATGGAGGACTTTGGGAGAGGACTTGTGACACTGAGAAATCAGGCTTTGAGCTGTCCTTGGCTGGCTAGGCAGTGGCTGGTGGAGGAGAAGGAGGACTGGAGGCAGATTTTTAAAGAGCTTCATAGCCTGATTGGAGCCACAAAGAGGGAAGTTTCTCCCCAAAAGGAAACACTTGAGCTGGGGGGAAGGGGTTGGTGAAGTTTGCAAATAATCAAATCTGTGAATGTAAAACCAACAAATGTGGAGGGCTGACTATACTTTCATAATGTTGCTGCAATACTCAATTTCTAATTTGTTTCCTGACAACATAAGCAACCACTTCCTGTGGTAGATTCCTCTGAGCTGAAGCCTGAGAATTAATTTAGTAGATGTAATCCACTAAAGATTCCATCTCCTCACTTTGCTTCTCTACAAAAGTAGCTAAGGTCTCAATCATTCTTCCTTGAATATTCTCATTTGATCGCTCTGAAATCAATCTGAAGCATAGACTCATCTCAAGTTCTCTTAAAGCAATAACATGCAAGTCTCAATTGCGATCTCTATCCAGCCTCTCTGTTTTTAACTCCAGCCTCTCAGATTTTTCTTCCAAATTTTTCGCTTCTTCATTTATCTGTTTCAATTCTGATGCCACCTGTTTCAAAGATTGTTTCACTTCTTTCATATCAGCTTTGAGTTGTTTTTTAAAGTCCACCTTCAAGTGCCTTCCTAGATCAGATTCCAGTTGTAACATCTGGAGTTCTTTAGAACAGTACAACTTTTGCAACATGTCTACTGATTTTTCTGGCAATTCAAGTGATCCACTTCTTTCAGGCACCCTAGACTTACATCTAAGACCAGAACTCATGATATTCATAGGAACAAAGAGAAAAAAGAAAATATACTAGCTTGAACTTACTTCATTTGACCACCAGATGTCACTGTCTACTCTATGTCAATAAAGTCTATTTGCAGCAGTCAGCAATATTTAACAGAAATTTGACTGCAGCAACTTCCTGTAGCTTCAGCTTTAGCAGCCTGACCTTGTCCTTATCACAACTCAGAGGTAAACAATTCACCTTCTCATGCTTCTTAAAATTTTGCTAGGAATTGAAATGCCTTCATTCTTCATTTCTCTCAGCAGATATTCTTCCCTCTTTGCTTCTTACTCTTTATTAAAAAAACTTTAAGAATAACTCTCAAATCAGTTTACTCAGTGTTTCTTAGCTGCATGAAGAAGTAGATTCAGGAGAAATATCAATTTCACCATTGTAATCAGAAAGCCTCTTTTAAACATAGTCCAGTACTTTATTCCAGATGTTACAGAAAGCTGGTATTGCACTCCTGGTGACCCTTCTCAGCCTGTCTTCTCTTGCAGTGGGACAAGTTCAAAGCCTCAGTCTCATCATTTCTCATGTGATCCTTTGCCACAGGAGTGGCAATTTAATAGTCAGGAGCAGGGCCATTTCCGCACTAGCCTGTTATAGCGCGATGATTCCACTTTCAACATCCTCTGGAATCCTGGGGTTTGCAGTTTCGGGAGGGACTCATCAGCTAGTGCAGAAATGGCCCAGGACTTTCAGACCCTCTTGGCTAATCCTCTGGTCTCCGTTTAATTCAGAGAGACATTTTTGCTGGTCCAAACTCATTTGGTCAGCAATTGCCATGGGAAGCATCTCCCTTGCATTGGATTGCTTACAGAAGATGACTACAGGCCACTTCCAACCTGGCAGTCCTGCAATTTCTCTCTCTATATTTCATTTCTTCCTCAATAGTCAACTTCTTTAATCTCTTTCTCTCTCAATATCCAGGTTTTTGCCTGGGGAGCAATCATGTGTGTTCCGGTCTTCATATTAATAACTCTTATTGGTCAAGATCCTATATTTCCCAGTGTATTGTGAAGAGTTCAACAAGTGGAACACTGCTACAGAGAAATTGTAGCAGAACTCTGCTAGTTTTGCTGCAGTAGCCTCTCTGACTGACCATTCCATGGCTGGCGGAGAGCCAAGGCTGATCGGAGAGGTGTCTGACTGTGCCCCACAGCCAGACAGACTGATCACATCATCAGACTGCATTTTGCTATGGGGCTTAGCCAGACTCTTCTTTGATTCTCCTCTTTGCTCTTCAGCCGTCATGGAATGGCAATTTGGGGGGCTATTGCAAAAAATGTTCTGGATAGACCCTTAGTCCTAAGAAGGTGGAAGATAATATCTACAACACCAAAAAAAGACATGTGTAGGTATTAACAGGGATACATTCTTGTACTTGTCATTGACAGGATGCTGGCACAGTTGGGTGGGTAGATGGTGGCTTTAAAGCTGTAGAACCTGCTTGACAAGACATTTACTTACCTTCTCCCTTGACCTGTGTTTAGGACTTCAAACAACTCCTTCTTTTCCTTTCAGGTCAAGCCCAAGATATTTAGCGGGCTGAGGCAGAGCTGTATATGGCACCTCTCCATGCCCAAAGTCCTAAGAGGCAGCTGAGTCATTTCTGGCACATGAGGCAACAAAGCTTACAAAAACTTCTCCCCTTTCATGGACAGAATAATAAAATAAGTACCAATTTGCTGTCTTTTCTTCAGCCCCCACAATTCCACCACTCAAAGTAGCTGCCTTGCTCCAGCAAAGAGCAGGACAAAACTGCTTCCTTTCCGGCTCTAGAGACTGAGAAATCTTCCTCTTAACACACATCTTTCTCTTCTCTGTTCCTTTCCTATCTGCCAGTTTTCAACACTACAACCAGCCCCCATGGAGCACTCCTCACATCTACAACACACTGGAAATGACATGACTTCACTTCCAGCTGCCATTTTCCACATTTGCAGCAGAAGAAATATTTCTGGGGTACCGGGGCCTTCTGGGAAGGATGAGCTAAATTACCACAATTGCAGGCACTTTTAGCATTTTGGGGGCAGGGGTAAAAATCACTTGAAAATAGACCCTGATTTTTTTAACCTTTTGCACGGCTCAGGGGTCACAAAAAGTAGGGCCTGGGGGCATGAGGCCTGCAGGCTGCACTTCACCCTGACCTCATGGTTTAGGACACCGCTTCAGTGCCTGAACCAGAATGTTGTAGTGCAGAGTTGGGCAAAATGTGGGTTGCAGGCAGATCCCAGGGCCCTGCAGGAGTCAAAAATTGCAAAAGAATTCATGTTCAAAAGGAGGTGGGTTTTTTCTCTCTCTAAAATATCCCCAAATGCCATGTCAGTAGTGTGGGGAACATTTTTGTATCGTCGTGCCAGTGTCAATTTTGGCCTAGGAGAGGTCTTTTTCGAAGCAGGGACTGGAAATGACTTCTACTCATTTCCTGTTGTTTTAAAAGGTTTGAATCCCTGGTCAGCTATGGAAACCCACTGGGTGACCTTGGGCAAGTCACACCCTCTCAGCCTCAGCGGGAGGCAATAGCAAACCCCCACTGAACAAATTTTGCCAAGAAAATCCCATGATAGGCTTTCCCTAGGGCCACTGTAACTCAGAAATGATTTGAAGGCACACAACAGCAGCAGCGGCAACAAAAACAATAACTGAACAACAGTGTTGTTGGCTTTTGTGTGCAGAATGGAGAAACGAGCATCATCTTCTGCTTCACCTCAGGTTGCAAAATGCTTTGGGTCCGCTCCTGTGATGATCCTAGGGAGTATATCCCCAGTGTCAAATGATGAATGAACATTTATTTCCATTTTCTGTTTTTGCATTCTGTAATTAGAGTTACTTCCGTAGTTAGCACACGATATAAAAAGAAAATCCTAACAATTACCAAAACCAGTGTCCTCAGAATACTTCTTCAGATATCTTTGATGCTCACTTGGAGGCTTGCCCACCCAGTGGGCTTCTTACTTCAGCATCCCATTTCCCAAAGTAGTGAGGAGTTCCACAGTGAGAGCTACAAGGGTTTAATTTCTTTGGCTGAAAGAACACTGCAAATTTGCAATCATCCAATTGCCGTTGTCATGAAGCAGTTCCATTGATTGATAAACCTACAAAACGGGGAGGGAGGGGAGGCACTCAGTAGACTTCACAGACACTTAGGGGGAAAAAACAAGAACTCAAGAGCATCCAATAGAACCCACAAAAAAGGCAGGGAGAGAGACATATCTGAATGCTGAAAAACAAAATGTTCAATATCTAAGAGGCCCAACCCATTTCAGCCTGTAGATAAAGTTGTTTTCAGGGGATTAGAGCAAAAGTCTGGAGAAATTTCTTTTTTGGAGGACTCTGAAATAATTTGCTGGCAACTGAACACTGTGTCACAGTCCTTTTGAAGAGCAATTTCTTTAGACTTTTGATTTAACCCCCCCTCTCAAAAAAACTTAAAATATCTATAGGTTGAAAACCACTTGGCTTTTAGCTATTACATCTGTCAGCATCTTAAGGATCTCTCATCCTATTTTCCTTTTCTAGATATTGGATTCTCTGAGACGAGCCACCACAGCCCCTCCTTCAAGTGTGTTCTAGGTCGCCTAACTCCAGCTAAATATTTTGAAATTTGAAACTTAACACTTGGTTCAAAACTGTTTGCCTCTCTTACCTTCTGACAGTGAGTAGTGTCACTGTCAGAAGGGTATATTCCAGTATATTCCAGGCTCTCTAAGGCCATTTCTGCACAATACTGTTAATAGTGCTATTATTCCACTTTCAACATCTTGTGGAATTCTGGAGTTTGTAGTTTACTGAGGCCAAAGAGCTCTCTGGCTGAGAATTCTAAATGCCCCTCCCTAAACTCCAAACCCCAGAATTCCTTAGAAGGTTGAAAGTGGAATAATAGCGCTGTAACAGTGTAGTGTGGAAATGGCCTAAAAGAAAACAACAACATGGCAATAGGGAATGTTAGAGTCACACACCTGCTAACAGTCCTTATTGACACTTCTGAACTGGAATTCCATACATATTTCTAAATATCAGAGGAAAGCTACTCTGCAACCCTATAGAGTTTTACCAGATATTCACTCTTTCTGTCATTCTAAAGCAGTGGTTCTCAACCTGTAGGTCCCCAGATGTTTGTGGACTTCAGCTCCCAGAAGCCCTGAGCATTGACCATAGTGGCTGGGGCTTCTGGGAGCTGAAGTCCACGAACATCTGGGGACCCACAGGTTGAGAACCACTGTTCTAAAGTTTTTTTTAAAAAAAGTCTTTATAGAACAGAAGGCATCAACCCATTCCAGTTATTATGAGGACCATTAAGGGTGGCAGCTACTACTATTCTTGTGTATTTCTTTATTGAATTTGCTTTGCATTCATTCACAACAAGCGAGAGATCCAAATTCACAGCACCTAACTCTAGGCAAATCCCTTTATTCCTGTTCAGCACCATGTTTGTATGTTTTTACCCATAATTCACTTCCATTCCATACTGCATGAATCTGTGACTCTTTTTGAAAAAACATCTAAAATGCATTCTAATTTTTATTTCCCCCCTCCCAATACATATTTCAATGTGTAGATTTTGGTATACTTGAAAATGCTGATGGCAACATCTACAGAAGTGTGGAATCCTTAGAAGTGCAGTATCAAATTTGTCAGTATCAAATTCCTTGAGCTTCCCTCAGGGGCAGCTAGTGATTCCCACTGCAGTGGGACTGCGAATCCATTCCAGATTTTGGCCAGCTTTAAAGGAGCTCTCCAACGTACTGAACCTATTTTGGAATAGGGATCAGCAATTTGGATAGCCTCCCTTTAAAGCCTGCATTAAAACCTAGAGTAGATTCATTCCCCCTCCCCCGCCAAGAATGACAATTTGATTTGTTCCACTGTGATAAATCAAATAAAAAGTTGCAACTTTTTCACATGTAAGGACAACCAGGGCTTAATCTGAGCTGTAGAACAACACAAGAATTAGTTCTGAAAGCCTCCCTCTCAGCTTGTCAGAAAGGAAGGGCAGTCCCTGAGCATGGGCAAACTGAGCTGCTGTTACACAGAGAAGCTTTCTCTTATGTGGGACTCTGGCCAGGAGTCCTATATATACTGCATCCTCTTGGCTAACTTCTTTGAGTTCTGGCACCACTGTTTCAAAAGTCAGTATCGATTCTTCCCAACTGTCTTCCTATGTTTCCATCACCACCCTCTAGACTTTGCCCCAGAAGCTCTGATCCAGCCTGCCATAGGGTGTAAAACCCTACAACTGGAACACAAACCCATTTCCCCGATACACACACACATACTACACACTTTGGAAGACAGCAACACCAGGAGGCCGGTTCTGGAGCCGCAATTTATCTTCACTAGTTAGAGGATAATGTCATAACAGGCTCATGTGCTGTGACAAGGCAGCTCCTTAACGAGTGGAGATAAATGGCCTCCGTGACAGCACCGAGCTGCTGTTCACTGCCATGGGCGTTTAACTAGCAAGTGCATTGCAGAAAGGCAGAAAGCAGAGGGGGAGGAATAGTTATAATAGAAAATAAAGGAAGCGGACTGGCTGTGTGGAGGACGTCTGAATGAGCACCACATCAGCATTCAAGAGCCTAGTAATGAGGATTCTCAGCCCAGTCTATTTTAAAAGCCAACTTTAAAAATAAAAGCACAAGGAGCTGCAGACAAGGTTTTAGCCAGTGGTTTTGAACCAGTGTGCATCTTCGACTTCCTTTATCTCACTGCACATCAGTGTGCAATTGCCTTTGCACCCAAGCTTTGTGTGTGTCTTTTCAAAAGCTGCTACTTGACTCATTAGTCAGATTACTTGCTTCATTAGTGTGATCACCCAACAGGCCATTACTTGTTAACTGTTACAGCAGTCCAGAAAGGTAACTCCCTGAGTTACTCATTAGTAACATATTATCATTATTGTTCCTTGGAAAATACAGAAACTTTCCCTCTGGTTCCCCCAAGAGGACAATCCATATATTGCCCCTTGGAAGTTCTGAGAACACCCTCAAAGACATCCTGGCTTTGGTATGAGGCAGCTGCTCATGTGAACTTTCCTTTTCATTCTCCTATTGTTCAGGCTGAGTCACACGCACACGCAGCAAAGAGGACCAGACAGACAACACACTCCTGTTCCACGGAGAGGTTGGGAATTAGAGCCATGGCCATTGCTGCCAACAAAGCAACGCTTTTCTAGTTATTTATTTATCTGTGTATTGACTGCATTTCTATTCCATCTTTCTTCTGGTGTGGGACTCAAGGTGTCTCTCAAACCATAAAATTAGCTAAAAACATAGTAAAAAAATTAAAACACCATTAAAACAGTTGCATTTTTAAAACCATATATTAAACAATATAACATCATTTTTAAAAACAGAAAAATTAAAAAAGTAGATTAAAAATTAAAAAGTAGAATACCTCCCTATGAAGACCCAAGTCCTGCCCAGCCTGACACCTCTTTATGCCCAGGTCTGAACAGTCAGGGAGATTTCTGGCCAAGCCTGGGCTATGCCAAACAGGTCTGCTTCTATTCTCCCTTCCCGAGAATGCAGCACCCTTCTCCTTCTTATCCCTGACTAGCTTCTCCTCCCAGGGTTATCTCCCTCTACAGCTATCCCTAAATTGGCCACTTTTCAGATATAAGGACAAGCAGTGAGTTATCTCTTCAGTGAATGGGGTACTATTGGTACTAATGGTAGCATGCGTAACCCAGTGCAACTTAAAGAGACACTCTCTTGAAACAGCTCTTACAACAAAAAATAAACAAATCTTTATTAAACACACTGTCAAGGTAAAACATTTTGTAATTAAAGATTCATAAACCAACACAACACTTCTCTCTCTCTCTCTCTCAAATATAACACTCAGCTCTCTCCATCCACTCTCTCTGTTCTCTACAGAGCCTCCACTCTCTGTTTTTCAGTTAAATTTCCGTTATTCCTTTCCCCCATCTACCCCATCCCTCTGGCTATCCAGGGTTTTATTTACTCCAGCCAATCATTTTGAACCCCCAGGGTTGCCATGGTGCCTCCATTACCAAGCCCCCCCCAGGGTTCGTCATACCCAATTGTTATTGCACTGAAGGCACTCATGAGTAAAGCAAATTACTTCCCAGCACTGTCCTACTCCAGGGAGGGGGACAACATGGGGCTCTCCAGAAGTTTGACAACTGCAGCTATCATTGGCCCAAGCTAGCATAGTCACTGGTGAAAAATTATGGGGTTGCAGTTACAGGGCAGTCACATGGTTCACCATTTCTGAGATCAGCCCTGGTGAGGCTTTCTTCCTTGGATTTCCCTCTTGGCTCTTTGGCCCTTAGCTGTTGTTCTCTGCATGTTCCCAGCACACAGCTTCTCTCCCCTCCTTAGGCCCTGTGAGGTGATTCCTCTGCAAGTGAAGATAAGCAAAGACAGAAATTATGACCAATTCATTATCACAGAAGGCTCCTCCAGATAGGACAAATGTGTCAGAAGGTTGTTGGAAGCTGCTAGAGGCATTTGTGGCTGCAGTTCTCAGGTGTTTTTTTTTTCTTTTTCAAATGTGGCCCTTCACTATTTTCTGACCGTTCCTAGCACCAGCTGCAACATTTTATTCCCATTCTCAAGTGGCTTTCTTTTTAATTCTGAGACATATTAGAATTTGTTTTTTTAAAAAAACCCTTATCTTCTCCTTTGTCTTACTCTCTGTCCTCCACTCAGTTTTTAGTTATAGTTCTATAGAGCATCAGTGAAATGGCTCTTTTGCACTGTAACATGATGCCCAAGCTCTTACATCCTCAATGCAACTATGATAATGGAGCTCTGCTATCATAGTTATGTCTGACCATGACACCCACCAAGAACCTTTTGCTGCCTGGCAGTGCCTCAACCCAGGACTGCCTCATCCATGAAGCACTTTAGGCACAGTGCCTATGGCCTATGAAAATATTAGGGCCCACACAAGAAGGATTTTAAGGCCTATGAAAACATCTCTAGTGGTACATTGAGATGAGGCAGGGAGTTGATTACAAGGGTGCCTTGGGCCTATGAAAACTTTAATGCAGCTCTACCTCAGCCATAGTGTTTCCGAGTCAATGGAGATTGGGACATTGGGAAATGATGTTTGCAGCACTTTCTCAGTTGTGGGGTGTGTCAAGACCAGGCAGCTGGAGAGTCCCCTGGTGTTTCCGCCACAGTTCTGTGTCTCAAGGTGCCCTATGACTGGGAGAGCCCTGCAATTGACATTTCGTAGCACATTGATCTTCAGCACTTTGGAAATGCTTCAGTCAGGGCACTACCAGGCTGCAAAGGTAGGTTTGAGGGTCATGTTTGGTCATTCATGACTGTAAACGTGAATCTTCAGCACATATGCGATTGTAAGCACAGCTTACAATCTCATAAATGCTGAACAGGATGCTATCTGACAGCTCTTAAGATTCTTTTTAAAAAGACTCAGAGAGGAGAAATTTGCCCTTCAAAACATAAGAAATCAGCACCTATTGTTTTAAAAAAAAATGAAAGTGCTCTAATGCAGATTCAAATAGCCCCCAAAAGAATAGAATAACTGAATGCAAAGAAGACAACAACTGGTAAAACCCAGATTTAGACCAACCTATAAAAGACTACAGTCATAGCAAGGATGAATAATCAGGATTCATCTAATACAGTTGTTCTCAACCTGTGGGTCCCCAGATGTTTGTGGACTTCAGCTCCCAGAAGCCCTGAGCATTGACCATAGTGGCTGGGGCTTCTGGGAGCTGAAGTCCACAAACATCTGGGGACCCACAGGTTGAGAACCACTGATCTAATAGAACTGCTCAGCTATGGAGCTGTTGCTACAATGTGCCTTCAGGTTGTTTCCAACTTATGTCAATACTATCACTACATTTCCTTGGGAAGATTTATTCAAAGGAGGCTTGCTACTGCTTTCCTCTTAGGCTGAGAGAGTGTGATTTGCCCAAACGTGTCTAGTGGGTTTCCGTGGCTGAGCCAGAATTTGAAACTTGGCTGTCCAGAGTCCTAGTCCATCACTTAAACTAACCACAGTGGTGCTCCACCATTTGGGACAGGAAAAAAAAATGCAGACATATGGATAGGATGTTTGATTCTATATAGCTACACCACATGGGTGAACATATTCTTATGCTCAGAATCTGACAGTTTAAGGCCATTTCCACACTAGGCAGTTATAGTGCTTATTATTCCACTTTCAACATCCTATGGAATCCTAGGATTTACAGTTTAGGGAGGGGCCTTTGAGGCCCCTCCCTAAACTGCAAATCCCAGGATTCCATAGAATGTTGAGGCCCCTCTCTAAACTGCAAACCCCAGGATTCCATAGGATGTTGAAAGTGGAATAATAACATTATAACAGCCTGGTGCGGAAATGGCCTAATATCTTGCTGGTGAGATAGGTCAATTCTCATTCTTGTACTCATTCTCTCTTTGTATCTTTCTCCCTAGCCTTCATCCTATTTATTTGTTTCCAGTATTAAATGTTTTTAACTTGACTCACTCATTTGACTTATCTAGGCTCTTTGATCTGCAGCCAGCCAGTCACAGTATGCTCGCTCTTGTCTTGAAGTACATTGCACAATTTGGTCTGTAAGCAGCCTGCTGGGCAGACGGACTTGTCTTTTAACAGAGGCAGAGATGATACTACTAGAAGGCAAGTTACGATCTTGGAAGTGGTTGCTGGTGGGTTCCATGTCAGTGAGGTGGTGAATCTGCTTTGGGTTTTGGGGTAAACTTTAAAGGAATTATTCAGGATGCTGAACCTATTTTTGAGGCATGACATTAAGGGTAGCAGATGGAGGAACTTTCCTTTGGAGGCCCCTCTGAAATGAATGGGAGTCTCACAGTAATCCTCTTAGGTAGGTTAGGCGGAGTGACTTTCCTAAGACTATCCAGGGATAGAGATGTAAAGACACAGTGCAAATTATCTCATCCTCAATGGAAAAAGGGTGTCGAACTCAAGACATACTACTGAGAAACAGCTGCACAATTCCTCACACTTAGGGACATTTTTCCTGAAAAATTTGTTATGTGCTAAAACAAGTCGCTTGGGGGTTTTTTTGTACAGAAAACATGGGAGAGGCTGTACAGAAAGTTTGATTCCGACACAAAATCTTTTGCACAGGAAACAGCACCTTTGGGGCATGTTTTCTGCACAAAAAGCACTTTTTTTTTATTATGTTTATTACATCACCGTACTGACCGGGAACTAAAATAACATCAATTTAACATCTGTTTACAAAGTTTTATAGTTTACAAAATCATCTATTTACAATAATGTACAAGTATAATAATAATAATATATGAGTACTATTATGTAGACCCTATCTCCTATTATCATTTTCCATAAGATTTCTAAATATGGAGTCTAAGTATTTAGTACTTCATTAACCATCCTATGTTACTTCCTCACTTCCCCTAGAGCTAATTTCTTCTTGAATGCGCTCATGTCTCTCTTCAGAACCCTTTCCTTCTATACCTTTCCTGCCATCTCTATAGTTTTCGGACAGTTGAGAAATAACAAAAGATGGAGATGAGATAAAACAAAAAGCACTTTTTTTAAAGGATGTAAATCTTTTATGATTTTATCCTCACATTCAGTGACAATAAAAATACAACAATTTCCCCCCCACTATAGAAGAAAACCCAAATTCCTCCCCAGTAGTCTCCCTGCATTCGAACGTCCCATATTGTTATGGAAGAATTATTCTCCATATAAAAACACGCGGATTTTTAGTGCAAAAACTTGTTTTCTGTGGAGAAAAAATAGACTCCTGTGCAGGAAACAATGTTTTCTGCACAGAAAATGGGGCAGATGGGTGCACAGAAACCTGTTTCCATGTGAAAAAAAGTTTTTTGGGGAGGAAAAAGATGCAAAAAAGACATGTTTTTCTTTGTAGAATGTTTTTCTTCATGACTCTTTGAGACATTTGAATGCAGTGAAAAAAATTGCAGAGTTCTCACTGGCCTGTTATTTTTCTCAGTAGGGTTTTCTAACTGTTGGCAATTCCATTTTTTAACTTGGGGAGGAATAATAATATTCTTTCCATCCACTATTTTTTGCACATAGGGCTTCCTGTATGTTAGGCATACACTTTCCTAACCTAACTCAGAGTTTGGAAAAGTTCCATATGGAGACCACACCTCCTCAAACCCATTAACAAACATGGCCACTGTTCATTTGGCGGGGGGGATGTAGTCCAAAAAATTAACTTGCCAAGCCCACCTTTGAACCCAGATCGCTATCCACTGCATTGCAATTAATACAAGCAGAAAAGGCTTCAAGCCCTCTTGCTTAAAGCGTGAATGCTTGACGTGTGTTGAAAACACTTTGAAGCAGGACTGGGTAAAGAGGATGATGGTATCCATGCAGAGAACGAAGTGTGGGAACCAGGAGGCTTTGCAGACTTGTCCAGCTAATGAATCCCTCCTGCCTAAGTCTTGTAACTATCTTTTCATTCAATCTTCTTGCCTCAACGTGAAACACAAAGCCCTAATTAAGAGAACTTTTGAGATATAAGTTGATCACAGGATCCCAGTTCCCAAGTGGCAAAGATGCCTGCTTTCTCACTGTCTTAACACCCACCAGGGAGCCAAGGCTAGAGATTAGTGTGTAAGAGGAGCAAACGACTTTTGACACAGAAGCAGCTGTACTCTCCCGTTACAGCCAGAAGGCATGGGAACATGGCAGCTCACAAAGAATGTGACACATATAGATTTAGAAAAAGTGGCAGCGGAAGCAGAAATGTCGTCCAGCTGTGAGTCCTCTTTCCAAAGGAGCAAACAGTTTCTTCTGCTGAAGCCACTTTCTATGGAAACACAGTACTACAAAAGAAAAGAAAACACAACTTCAGTTGCTGGGAAATTCAGGAGACAGGAATGGATCTGTAGCACGGCAATCAACTGGCAAACCAGAAGATGAACAACTATGGGTTCCACAAACACCCAACAGACGAGGTCTATCAGAGAAAGAAATTAACACAGCCTTTTCCGTAGGTCATATAAAAGTAGTTTTACTTGCAAATACTTTTTAAAGGAAGTAGGAAAAAGGGAAGTTACTGGATCATATCAGAAAAGCTGGAGTTTCTCATGGAGAAGGTTTTTCTCACATATCCATCCATCACTTTATCTATATCCCGCTTTTCTCCCAGAACAGGACTCAAGGTAGCTTACATCATGAGAGAGTACAAGAAAACAAATATAGTTAAAACACACAAAATCAAGGTTAAAACGGTAGCAAGTAAAAACATAATTAAAACCAATTTAAAACTTTACTTTAAAACATATTTAAACCACCATAAAAGTCATTTTTGTTAAAATCAAGTTTCCAAAAAGTTGCTGGAAAAGAAAGGTCTTAACCTGTCACCAAAAGGAAAATAAAGAAGGAACCATCCTAACTTTCCTGAGGAGGAAGTTCCAAAGTGTGGGAGCAGCCACAGAGAAGGCCTTGTCACATATTCCTACCAGCTGTGCCCGTGAGGATGGTGGGATTGAGAGAAATGCCTCTTCTGCAGATGTTAGCACCTGGGTGAGTTCATGTGGGAAGATACGGTCCTTCAGCCTCAGCCTAGGCCTGAGTCATGCCTCCATTACACATGCTGTTATGGAGGTAGAGAGAAAGAAAGGTGAGAGAACCAACAGAGCATGATGCGGAAAGGGACTGGCGTTAGAAACAAGCAAACAGACAAACAAGTAGTAAGTTATCACAGCTTTATACTGTTCCTAGATTCCTATTAAAGAAAGTACAAGCTAGCATCCAGTGAGTGTAAACGTACAAGCTTGCCAGACACCAGCAACAATTCTACCTGTTACAGATAGAATCCTAATAGGGACAAATAACTCTGTAACTTTTGCACTGTCCCACATTAAGTTTTTTTTTAATTGCATGTTTCTCATCCTGTTTGAAACAAATATGCAAATATTAGCAAGCTCTTATCAAATATATATACCAAATGAAGCCCTTACCAATGTTCACCAGCCCAATTCAACAATACAGCTTGTGATAATGGGGCTTCCCATTATCTAGACTTAGCTAAAGGGGGATACTTCCCTCTTCAGGTAAACCAAGGGTTAATGAGGTGTTGGGATTAGATTACATTTTAGTGTGAGTCAATATCACAGGTCACAGGGTGAGAACTGACCAATCAAAAAGGAAAGAGGTGAGTATCTTCGGGATGCTTCGAGATGCTTCCAAGGAGAAGTTATAAAACTTTTGGGAGGCCATGTGGCCGAGAGAGAACAAAGGGATACCTCCGAGAGATGAGATCTGTGCCAGTCGGAGGCTGCAGGCATGCCCCGCCTCCTGGCTCTCTCTTCTCTCTTAGAAGATCTAAGCCTATGAACATCTGTGAGTACTAGAATAAAGTAGTTAGCCGCGTTAGGCTTTTAATTATTTTGGAGTTGGCTGATCTAAAGAATGTATCTGTGTTTTTTATATCTGTTCTTGTAACTACTTGTAACTTAAGCATACCTGGGAGGGGGGAGCCTCTCATGTGTGTTATTGTCTTGTTTATTTGCATGCCTTGAATAAATGCTTTTCTGTAATATCTCTGTTTCCTCTCCATTCCCACGCCATCCTTCGGCACACGCTAGATAGGACTTCTCTCATTCAGAAGAGGGGAGGTGAGAGGGAAGGAAAGGTCCTTAGCATAGAGACTGGTAATCCACTGAACAGGCTCCCACTGTACTGTTCAGTTAATTCAGAATTCAGTAGGTGGTGGCAGCAAGAATTAATTAATAACGCTGGAGGAATTACCAGCCTTTTTCAAGGATGAGAGTCAACCTTGGGAGGCTGGCATGAACTCCAGTGTGACACAGCTATTCCCAGTCGTGTTGTACTTTCCAGCCAAAGATGGGGAGCCTGTAGCAACCCTAATTATCTGTACCAGCATGTGCAAATATATGTGATCCCAACCCAAAATTTTAAGAATGAGTACTCCAAGGGCCTTTTCACACTACACTGTTATAGTATTATTATTCCACTTTGAACATCCTGTGGAATCCTGGAGTTTGTAGTTTACTGAGGCCATAGTGCTCTCTAGCTGAGAATTCTAAATGCCCCTCCCTAAACTGCAAGTCCCAGGATTCCACAGACTGTTGGAAGTGGAATAATAGCACTATTACGGTGTAGGGCAGAAAGGCCCCAAGTCTCATGTCCGGATGGATGAAACTGCCAGTTTTGGTTTTTTCCCGCAGTCTTTTTAAAAATAAAAAATCTCAAGCTTTTTCTGTCCTGTTTATGGAAAAATGTGCAAATGTTGGTAACTTTGTGGTTAAAAAATTGAATGAAATTCTTCCTTGTTCCTATGTAGGGATATACCTTATAAGAAATATGGCAGGCTCTCAGGAGTTTGCAGAGGAAGAGCATACAAGGGGAACGTGCTTAACCTTTTCCCATTCATCCAGTTCTCCCCTGCATCACCTCTTCTTTCCCAATCAGCCTTACCCCTCCCTATCCATGCCGCTGCTTTTCCTCCCAACTGGCTTAGAGACCAGAAATAAGTCCAGCTGCATTGTCAGGAAATGAGGCTGGGAATGAATGACAACTACTCACCTTCTGGCATTGATTTTTCCTTGGTTAATTCCCCTGCCTCATCTCTACAATTCACAAACTGGTGAACTTTTCCAAAGTTACTTCATTTGCCAAAGTAATATGTATAGTTATCTTTTATTAAAACCCCAAATGTATGGCTGTATATATACACATATATATAGTACAGAAATATTTTAAATAAATCAACTTGTGTTGGGATCCCAATTTTGGGATACTGTCTAGCTCTAGCAGGAGGTATGACTTGGTGCCAACGTTTTACTCTGTTCAGCATCAATTTAAAGGCTTTTTATTTGCCCAGGCATTTCAATTTTGAATTTGTAATTTTTTAAAAGCTGTTCAAAAGAGTTTTTATGCCTTTCAAGTTCAGCATGATGAAAGGTGAAATGTATGCTGTTTTATTATTGAATGATTAACTTTTCGGTATGCTACTCTATAATCCTGTTGTGGATGAAGGTGCACCCTGTATTCAATCAATCAAGTTCTCATCCCACTATGCAAGGAAATTTACAAAATTCATAAATTACTGCCAAACCCCCCGTCCCCCATCTTTATAAACATCTAAAACCACTGAAGTCTATATCAGGTTTTAAAAGCATATGCATATGTCATGGGAGTACAACATGGCTGCAAATCACAAGTGTGAGTGCAGTCATGCAAGTGTGACATGTGCAAAGGTTATTAAATTCCTCAGTCCCTTCCTCTTTTTAACATATAGGCTATTTTTTAAAAGTGCCAGCTTGGATGCTTGTAAAAGAATCCTGTTACAATGATGCCAAGTACTCTGCTTTCTTCAGAAAGTTCCAGTCTCATTAGATTTTCAATATTATTTGCGAAATTAAACTACAGATAGGTTGAAAGACTTAAGGTGTATATATCTATACCACACAGTTATAACAGTTTCATAGCATTTTAATTACCATGGCACCGTCTCGTGAAATTCTAAGTACCTCGTGAAATCACAACTCCCAGGGTTCCATAATATGGAGCCATGGCAGTTAAAGCCATATAAAAAACTGCTTTAACTGTGTAGTACTGGTACACCCTCAAGTTAGTGAAATCAGCCTCCTTTTAGATATTGTAAGACCAGTAACCTTAGGTGGTGATACTTAAGCAGTGTCTGGTCAGTTATCTATGAGGATGATGGAGTTGCAAGATTGGATTAGTGATTCTCAACTCTCTATCTCCAGATGTTCTTGGACTTCAGTTTCCAGAAGCCCAAGCTAGCATGGTGAAGGTTAGAGAATCTGGGAGTTGAAATCCAACATTTGGAGACCCAAAGCTTAGAATCATGGGTTAGATTATCTCCAAGGTCATTGCTAACACCGATAGTGATACTATGAGTGCCAGAACATAGCAGTACAATTACCTTGTCATTGCTGTCATCATCATATCCCATTTTCCCTCTGGTGAACTCAGTGCAGCATACATGGCTCTTCTTCTTCATGCTGTATCCTCATAACAACCCTCTGAGGTAGGTTAAGAGTGACTGGCCAGGGGTCACCCAGTGAATTTCAGGGCTCAGTGAGGACTAGAACCTGAATCTCCCATGACCAACTCCAATAATTAAGTGATCTCTACACCACTCCACTGGCTTTTCTTTGACTGGTTTTCACACATGCATCTATCAGACAACCTGTCAACTGAATAGATAAACCACATCCATAAAAAGAGATTGGGAGTTAACTGATATCAAGTGTCATGAAATATAGTTATCCCTGATGCTGTCTTTTCAGACAGGAAAGTCATTATTTAATGCTGTGGTGGTCCTGGGACAGAAATACGTGAGTAAAATTGCACACATGGGCTGACATCCTGTTAGGCACTTATGGTGTAAGCCAGGCTTACAACCTTGCAACTGCTTGGTATCCATATTTACAATCGTGGCACCATTGCCACAACTGCAATTTTTCCCCAGACCTGCTCTAAAATCCAGACAGCTATATGAAAGGATAGTGTTCGCCTGAGTGTCATGGACTGGGAGTCAGCTTCTCCAGGTGAATTGCAACCTCAAAGGAGGATGAGCAGACACAAGCGCACCAGCAGCTAATCAGGCTGGGATGAGAGCCAGCTGGTTCCAGCCTTTTTAAGGAAGGCAGAGGGTGGTGACCCAACATCAGAAACAACATGTGCATTTGCCAGCCCTCGCCTCTATGTGCTATAGAATCCTTGTTTGCCATCTGCTTGGCTTATCTGACCTTCGGACTGTCTGACCTTGCTGTCCGCTGGATTACTGAACTTTTGTACCAATGGCTGACTTCAGTTCTACTTCACACTGAACAAGCCCTACTGCACTGTTAAGTTTGCTGAATATTTCGGCACTCTGTTGGCACTCTGCCAGAACTTATGACACAGAGCTGGTGAGCTGGGTGCTCAAGGATGACATGCTCAGCCCCCTCACACCAGTGAGCATGTTGTGGCAAGGAACTGCAATAGGACCCTGCAGGGGTCCCTGCTTCTGCTCACCACACTGCAACTCCCTGGCACAAGGGAGCTGGATGTATCATCCTTCAGAACCCCACTTGCCAGTGCTGTAGAACTCCATCCCTTAGTACAGCTGCCTGTCTTTTAAGGTAGATTTGGGGAGCTGAGTGGGAGATGGAGTGTAGCCATAACATTCTGGCTATGTGTCCAATGCAAGATCACAGTCATGGTTCTTATGCCAAACCAGAGCTTAGAAATTTTACTTTGAGGGGCTATGTGTACTGCATTCCCCTAACAAACATGGCCAGAAATCAATCTGGCTTGCTCTTTGGCATTGTTAACAACAGCTTGGTCTGCAGAAATGAGTGGGTGAAAGCACTGAGGAAAATGTGACCACCTGACAGTGCCAGCAGATAAAGGGCTGTTAGAGTGGAGGTGAAAAGTGTGATCTATAGACCACATGTGGCCCCTAGAGCCCCCTGCTAATCTTCTAAGCCTCACCAAACCTACCAAATTTTAAAATGTTTTCAGGGCAACATTTGGGTCAGTTTTGCCAGAAAACTGCACTAGTCCCCCAACACACGAAAATACCTTCCGGTATATCACACCAAACCCCTATAATTCCCTCCCCCCACACAAATACTTCCTTTCACAGCCATATCGTGGACACAATAGAAATTGGAAGTAACATAATGTTGCCAGTTCTTGTTGCCATTTTGCCCAGGAAGGGCACTGTCCTGTGCCACATCAGAGGAATGTGTAGCTCACAGGGGATTCAGGGGGAATTGCCTCTCAACCCCTATGCAGCTGCCTGCCCCTGTGTTTTTGGCATAGGAGCATAGAACAGGATTTTCTTTTTAAAGGAGACAATTTTCACTGATAGTACAAACACAGAGAAAGGGAAAACTTGATTTGTGGAAAGAGAAAACAAGTCCAGATGACTGCTGAAAGGGTCTTCATCTGAAGCAGTAAAGGCAGAAGGAATGCTGAGATAGACATCATATCTGCTAGTCACGTGGTAAAGGGGGCATATGGTTGGCAACGGCCCCTTACTGTGCTGAGGCATACTGGTACCAAGTCAGCAGATTCTAAGCAATTTAAGGAGGAAATAAATCCTACCTTATCCTTGCTCTTCCGTGTGCGCTAAAGCTTGGTCACTGCTTTTTGGATTCTCCTTTCTTGTCATTATTCAATAAGCCTGGCAGACACCTGCCACTTAGCTTTGCCCACTAGCAAAGGCAACACATAGATGCCCTAGCCTTCTTTCTGACCACATGAAATTATTCCTCAGGATGGGAGTTAACTATGTTTCTGTCCAACTGAAAAATACTCCAGCATTTCACTTAAGAAAATCCAAACACATGTTGCCTGGCAACATTGGAGACTGCTCAAGATGGCAAAGATTATTAAAATAAGGAAGATCACACAAGCTAGCAGAAGCTGCAGCAGTTTGCTTTTGCCTGAGTCTATTGGGAAGGGAAAGATTTTTCCCCTTCTCTCCTTTCTCCTTTCCCTCAGCTAAGGCCATTTCCACACTACGCTGTTATAGTGCTATTATTCCACTTTCAACATCTTGTGGAATTCTGGGGTTTGTAGATTAGGAAGGGGTGTTTAGAATTCTCAGCTAGAGAGCTCTTTGGCCTCCGTAAACTACAAAGCCCAGGATTCCACAGGATGTTGAAAGTAGCATAATAGCATTATAACAGTGTAGTGCAAAAAATGGCTTATGTTAATTGAGAGCAAATGATTTTTGCATTTGAACCCACTTTGCAGCAACTGAAGAAAGCTGAGGATAGTGGGAGGATAAGGAGAGAAAAACTGGGCAATTTTAAAAGCATCTGAAAAAGTGAGACTGACCAACGATTTATCAGGATTGCTCATGCCAAATCAAGTCAGTTGGAGCACATAAACCCACTGGCTCTACACACCAGGATTCTACGTTCAGGTCCCTGAGCCAGTGTTCTTCCGTAAGTAACTAGAAATGGAATTAAGGCAAGTGACACTACACATTCTTTATTATAACCATATGTTATCCAGCAACATTTATCTCCAGTAGTGTTGTGGAGCAGGACTTACAGAGTTGGAGTGCCAAAACTTTCTAATTAGCAAGAATGGTCACATTGCCTTCAGGTTCCCCTCTTCTCTTTGCTTATACCTGCAGTCTTCACAAGATTTGAGGGAAATTTTATTTTCCTAGCAACCTCTCCCGCAGAGCTCTTCAAATCTCCAACCTCTCCAAAACACACCACAAATCACTCTCTTCTTCAAACACCCACCAGACAGTTAAAATCCGTTGTTTTCTTCTTTCCACCAGCCCCTCCCCTGAGAGATCCAGGGTTCCATTTCACCAGCCAATCAGCTGAAACACTCTCAGTTGCCAAGGAGGCTCTGTTTCAAGACCCCCCTCCCATCAGGTTCATCACAGACCCCCCCCCTTTACTCTTTCATTGTGTTGCTGAGACCTCTACACAGGCCTCATCAAAAGCAACGAGGGTTTTTCGCACACAACCATTCACCCTAATATTCAACACATACTTACCATCACTCTATCTATCGACCAATATATCATTAAAGCATTTACAACTCAACATGAACAGTAAAATTTACATCACTACTATTACTATCATATATTTTACATCCTACCCTTCCTCCATTTGTCTGGATAATGAATCAGCAATAATATTCTCTTTATCTTTCACATGTACAATGTCGAAATTAAAATCTTGTAACAACAAACTCCCTCTTAATAATTTTGCATTACTTCCCTTTGTTATTTAACCAATACAACGGTGAGTGATCTGTTCTCAAAACAAATTTCCTTCTCCACAAGTAAGGTTTTAACTTGTTCAAGCCCACGAATCGCTAAGCATTCCTTTTCCACTGTTGCTAGATGTCTTTCCCTTAAAAGCAACTTTTTACTTAGGAACATTACTGGGTGAAACATATCCTCACCCTTTTGACTTAACACAGTCCCAAGACCTATATTAGAGGCATCTGTAGTCACTGTGAACAACTTCCCAAAATCAGGAGCGATAAGTACTGGAACTGATGTAATAGCTTCCTTTAGTTTATCAAAAGCTTCCTGGCACAGCTGGTTCCACATCACCTTTTCAGGGTAACCCTTTTCAGTGAACTCTGAAAAGGGCGCTGCCACAGAACTGAAATTAGGAATGAATCTTCTTTAATACCCCCATTAAACCTAGAAAATCTCTCACTTTTTTTTTAGTGGTGGGTTTTGGCCATTGATCTATGGCTTTGATCTTATCCCCCTCAGGTTTAATCAGAGCACTGCCCACAATGTAACCGAGGTATTTGACTTTCTCTTTCCTATATGGCATTTTGGTGCCTTAATAGTAAGCCCCGCAATTTTAATTCGTTCCAATACCTGGTGCAGGTGATGTAGATGTTCGTCCCATTCATTGCTAAACACACCAATATAATCAATATATGCTACAGTGAAAGCATTTAATCCTTGAAAGACCTGGTCTACCAGTCTTTGAAAAGTTGAAGGAGCATTCTTTAACCCAAAGGGCAATACTGTAAACTCAAATAAGCCTACATGCATGATAAATACTGTTTTGGCCTGATTTTTGGGCACATAGGAACCTGCCAATAACCTTTGGTCAAATCAAGGCTAGTGATGAAATTAGCTTTCCCATTCTTTCAACTAGATCATCCATTCTGGGCATGGGAAAGCATCTGCCTGAGTTATACTATTAAGTTTTCTAAAATCAACACAAAATCTAATAGTGTGGTCCAGTTTTTCAACTAATCCCAGGCAATGCCCAGGGACTTTTCGATGGAACTATGATTCACTGTCCCAGCATTTCTTTAATCTCTTTTTCCACACTTTCAGCAAACTTCCCAGTTAATGGGGCACTGGCAATAGGTATAGCATTCTCAGTTTTAATAAGCGCTACCCCCCCACTCTTCCTGGGAAGTTTGAAAACACTTCTGCATACTTAGATAACAAGTTACAAATCTCCTCTTTCTGTTTATCTGAAAGGGATTCATTATAGGGCTTCCTGGATTTTATGTTCAGGCACATCTCCTTTCTCCCAACATGATAACCAATTCTGTTCCTCCTCACCATCTGTAATTCTAACAATTAAATTTCCCCCTGTAATAAGGCTTTAACATTTTTATGAACCTCTTTAGTCCCTTGATCACCCCCCAGGTCAATCAAATAGTTGACATCATTAAATTTCTTCGCGATGGTCACAGGTCCAAACCAGGTAAACTGCAGCTTGTTTCCTTTTACAGGCTTCAGGAATAGTACTTCATTGCCTGGATGATTTTTCTTTCTCTGGCTCGTCTGTCATACCAGGTTTTCTGTTTCTTCTGCGCTTTTTGCATGTTCTCCGCATGTTTAATAGGTCGTCGATGTATCTCACCACAGCCTTCAGTTCCAATTCGAATTTTGATCCCAGCCTTGTCTCACTAGGTCTAATGGTCCATGAATCTTCCGATCATACAGCAACTCAAAAGTACCGAAACCAAGGCTCCTTGTGGCACCTCGCGATAAGCATACAATAGATGTTGCAATTTCACATCCCAATCATTTGGATTATTGGCCATATATGCTTTAATCATTCATGTCAGGGTTCCATTAAACCACTCTAGTAGTCCATTAGTCTCAGGAAAAGGGAGTAGAGGTTAAATGCTTATTCCACACAGGTCCCACAGTTTTTGCATCAGCCTGGAGGAAAATATGTTCCCAAATCAGATACAATTTCTTTGGGAAAACCCATCTACAGAATATAGTGATTAAGGCGTTGGCAACTGTGGAAGTTTCCATATTGCTTAATGCAACTGCCTCAGGATATGGGTTGCAAAATTACTAAGGTCAGCAGATATTCATTTCCCCTTTTGGTAGCCTTCGGAAAAGGGCCCCATAATATCTATGCCCACTCAACTGAATGGCTCTTCCATCACTGGCATAGGACATAACTTTGCCTTTGTCTTATCTCTACCCGAGCCTATCTTCTGACAAGTAAAATGTCTGGCAATACTACTTTACTTGCCGTCCCACCTTTGGCCAGTAGAAATTAGCAGTTACTCTTTAGTTAGTGCGCTTGATCCCTAAATCACCCCCAAAATAACTAGCATGTGCCATTTCAAGAACTTTGTTCTGTACTTGGTGGGCACTCCCAATTGTTTTTCCTTTTCCCCCTGTTCTATGGCTATGTTGCTTGAGAAACTCTTGATAAAGCTTGTCATCCACTATTATAAATCTAGTTGGAACTTCAGGTGTACTTCCGGAGGATCTCCTTTCCAATTCAAACAGAGCCTTAAGGTTCTCATCTAGCCTTTGTTCCTTAACAAATTCAGACATTTGTTCCTTAACAAATTCAGACAAGATCACTGATCTGCATTACTTTTTTTTTCTGCTGGGTTTCTGAGTGTCACTAGGGTTGCTTTCTTGGGAGGAGTTCCTTCATCCATTCCTCCCCCTTATTAACTCTGATGATACCATTTGGGACTTCTGTGTCATGTGTCAGGTAGTTACACAGACCTGGTGAATATGTTTTTGGGCCCAAAAATTCCAATTAAACAAGGAGCTGGAATATCTTCCCATACAGCTACCTTCCAGCCTCCTGTCCAGTTCTTGTATGTAATATGAATGACTGCAGTTGGAGCTGAAAACACAGGCCCTCCTAGGCCTTTTAATAACACTTTTTCTTGGGGAATGAGGTTTCTAGGGGAATCAGATGTGGCTGGAACACACAGATCTGTGAGCTTGTACCTCTAATTCCCCATACAGTTTTCCTTAGAACCTCTATGTTCTCTCCATACTCATTCAACCATTCTGTATCAAGAGTCACTACCATGCAGAGATTAGAAGTGTGAGGCAAGGAACTGTTTTCTTCTTCCCCCTTAGGCCTCATTTCTGTGGCAACTGGCCTAACCAACTCAGGTTGACAAGTTTGCCTTTGCTAACTGACTCAACTGTAGTTATAAATAAACGTTTAGGCTTTTCCATTTTTTCTTTGTCCACCCTCTCTGGGCATTGGAATTGAAAATGGCCAGCTTTCCCCAGTTGTAACATATTTTATTTCCTTTTGGTGAGGAAATTTTTTATTCTGGGCCCGTTTGTCAGGACTGTGAGGAGTTTCTTTTGCTTTCTCAGTACCTCTGCCATAAAATGGGGGCCTGCTTCTAGGAAATTTCCTATCACAGTTTTGGGGTTTTGGAGCACCTCTGATGGAACTAGATATCCATCGTTTCAGCTGCCTGGTTAACTTTTTCGGCTTTTTGTTCTGTACCAGCCATTGATATTCACATGGCAGGATGTTGTAAAATTGTTCAAGCCCTATGAGCTCTTGCAACTGTTCTTTTTTTTCTACTTCAGACCCTGAAAACCCCCCCTTCCAGTGCTCTAATCAATCTACACCCCATCTGTGAATAGGTTTCCTCAGGTTTTTCCTCAGCCCACAAAACTCTTTTCGATGATGTTAGGAGTCAAACCAAATCTGTGCTTGACTCTTTCTTTAAACAAGTCATAATCATGGGCCTCTTCAGCTGACATTTGCCCATAGATTTCTGCCATCACCCCACAAATCTGAGATCTGAGGTAACTCATCCTTTCCTCTGGTCTTATTTGTAATTGCCACACTCTCTCAAAACTAATGAGAAAAACTTCCACATTATCCCCTTTGCAATATTTAGGGAATCTCTTCATGTCTACGTGAGGCACTAAGCTACTTTCTTGCCCATTCCAGGCAAAACGTGCTTGAATTTTAATTCTCTTAATTTTAGTTCATGTTCCTTTTCCATTTGTTTTTCTTTTTGAGCCCTTTGCTCTCTTTGACTCCATTTGTTTTTCACTTAAAGCCCTTTCCTCTTCCATTCTTTTCATCTAAAGTTTTATTTTCTGTATTTCTACACTCTCTGCAGACTCAAGTGTAGCTATTTCAACCAAGGGCTGTTCTTTTACAGGTTTTCCACTCTGGCTTTTGTCTTTTTAGATGGCATCAAAATTTTAGCATTTCCTTACAAATTACCCACAGTTACCTCAGGAAATACTTTATTCTTTTGCTTAAACCACCTTGATAGTTTCTTAGAGAGAGATTACACAGTGTGTGTTTTTTTTTTTAGAACTGAGTTTTTTTTTTTTCGTGTTCCAGAGATTCCCTTTTAATGCACCTTCAAACTGTTATCTCAGGGAATCTTGCCTACCAAATCCCATTGGATTATTTCAATCAGATCCCACCACTTCTCTGGTCAGATCTCTACAAATTTTTTTTGATCCCACCAATTTTTTCTTCTTCGGGAGATTCCACCCTTCTGACACCACTCTTTTTAAAATGTGACGGAAAAAAACCGCCCATCAGTGCTGAGTGCGAAAAGGGAAACCAAGCCTCACACTCAAGGCCTGCTCAGCCTGACACCTCTTTGTGATCAGAACTAACAGTCAGGAAGATCTATGAATCAAGCCAGGGCCAGGACAAACGGGTCTGCCTCAGTTTTCCCTCTTTGAGAACACAGTCCTTTCCTCACTCTTGTCCCCCCTTGGCTTCTTCCTTTCAGGACCCCCCCTTTTTCTGTCTTCCCTAAATCTGCCCTTCTTCCAGGTATAAGGATCAGCAGTGATTTATATTTTCCAAGACTGTGATACCGTTGGCACTAAGGTTAAGATGATATTATTGGTAGCCTGTATATTCCAGGATTCAAAATAAGCCTATGTGACGCTGTTTTAAGGAACACAGAATTTCAAATATTTATTGTAACACTGTTGCTTTAAATGTGTCTTTTATTAAATGTTTACAAACAGCACGCCATTCTTTTCTCTCTCTCTCTCTCTCTCTTCATTCACTATCTCTTGTACACCCAGTTTCTCAGTTTCTCTCCCACAGAGCTCTTCAAATCTTCAACCTCTCCCAAACACACCACAAATCACTCTCTTCTTCAAACACCCACCAGACAGTTAAAATCCGTTATTTTCTTCTTTCTACCAGCCCGTGCCCTGGGCTATCCAAGGTTCCCTTTCACCAGCCAATCAGCTTAAACAATCTCAGTTGCCAAGGAGGCTCTGTTGTCAAGACCCCCCTCCTATCAGGTTAATCACATCAGTGTTTCAGTATTTACCACAACATCCTTGTCTGCCTACCTACCAAAGAACCATAATATGTACTTCAACAAAAGGTCCATTCACTAAAGGTTCTGAGCAACATAAATTAGTTGCTTCCTCCTTCTGCCTCGTTTATTTCTTCCTGTTTAAAGCAGCAGCAATACCTAATTATATCCTAACTATTCAGTTTCTGCTCCAGCAAGAAGGGGGGCTTAACTAGTGATTGCCTCTCATACTAATTTCTTTTCACTTTGTAAAATTATAAATAGCAGCACTGCACCATTTACAAATAAAAAGAAAAAAAAAACAGTAAAGAAATCGGTAATTAAAAGACCTCTCTTGGAAAATGGGAATTAGATAGTTTAAGTAAAATTAACCAACTAATCGTCATTGTTGCTGCTTCTGCACTGAACATGAAGCAAACAGGGAAGGGGCAGATGATATGAAGAGGAATCTATTAATTAAAGTTACAGTAGCTGTGAAACTCTCAAGAGAAATTTTGGCAATCCACACTGGGGAGGCTGGGGCCACAATTTAGATTTTAAATAGAAATAATCACCACAAATTGGAGCTGAGGAGAAACACAGAAGGACAGCACTGAGAATGTAGGTGGAGTAGCAGAGAAGGACTCAAATGGAAGTCAATAGTTTCACAATGACATTGTCAGGACTCTCAGCTTAAAAAAATAAGTGAATGAAAGGTGGCTGTGCTAGCCTAAATCACTATTATGTGACTTTAAAAAATAAAAGAGAGAGAGAGAGAGAGAATTTTAAATGAGCCTGCAATTAATATGTGTTCAAAAGGCTTCAAGCCATCTTGCTTAATAAAAGGTGAATGTTCGGTTTGTGCTGGAAACACTCTGAGGTGTAAACACATAATTACGAGCAATATTGTCAGAACCTATTGCTTTACAGAAAAAATCATCTTCAGTCCATCTAAGAGTGGGATGCCTCATTTGTTTGTAGCTGAAATAGACCTGCTGGGCAACTCAACCTCTCACATTTATTATAGACTACAAAACATCTGTAGCAGCTTGTACTTCTTAAATCCCCCCCCCTTTTTCCACCTAATGTAGAAGTTGAGAGCAGTGGAGGTGATAATAACACACACTCCTACTACCCTGATTTGACAGGGACGGTCCTAATTTTCTCTCATTCCCCCTATTCAGCTGTTGTTAAAATGTCCTGTTACTCCACTAGAAAAACCCTATCCCAGGGTCTACAATTTTGATATTAAACATGATTTCATGTGCCTGAGAGGTCACCTGGATGAGCATGTAGGCAGTCATGGTCGAACGACCGAAAATTAGGTCAGGCCAGTAAAATCCCCAGTCACATAGCCCCAGGAGACCTCAAGGTGCGTAAGCCCACAATAAACAAAGGGTTCTCAGCCCCGAGAAGCTGACTTGAGGGGATTAGTGTGTTTGCCCCAAGTTGAACAAATATCCTATCAAGCAAGGACCATTTACATGAAGTCACAACACAACCAAATGCAGCCGAAGATCCTGAGACTTTGGCAACACCTTGTAATCTCATCATGCAAAGGAAGTTACCATTATGCAGCTTCTTTCTCATTGCAACACCCATTGTTCTCCCCGGGAAAGGATTAGCCCACCAGGTACTTTTTCCCCTACAAATAGTTCCAGTTTTTGAGCAGTTCTTTGGATTGCTCCTGGTCATCCCAGACCATTGCTTGGTCCATTGAGTAATCCCCTCAGCCATCTCCGTGCTGAGCCCCATTTCTCCGCTGTCTTCCCAGATCAAGGACTTCAGGAAAAGGTGCAGTATTGCCCCAGCTGCAACCCCTTTAATACTCCCCTATCCAGTTTCCTCTCTTTTGTTTCTTAATAGGTCTTGAATGAGTGTGTGAGTGATTGCATTGGAGCATGAGACTTTCTTTCAAAAAAATCATTTATTGGACATTTTCATTTGGTTTTTGGCTTGGCCTGACCTGACCCCACCTGGTAAAAACTGGATAAAAAGACCCTGCTAGGTTACCCTGCCTCTTGCATTGCTATTGCTTGTGCTCTGGCTAGTTTCCATTCCCCATCATGTGGAGCACATTGAGGTGTCCCCAAGGCACCCCGGAAATCAGGGTAACAGTCCCAGTTTCTCTCCTCCTCCACTTTCCCCCTTTGTCCCCAGCTTACTTCAATTACTGCGAACTGAGTTCAACCTGCAAAAGTACTTTGAACTCAGTTAATTCATCAGGGGCAGAATCTTGCCCTTCCCAGAAGTCTCCCGTAAAAGCAAAACATCGGTTTCTCCTTATTTGATGTTCTTCTTCCTCATTAATAACTTTTGCCATCTTGACCACACTCTGATGTTGCTTGGCCACATATGTCCCAGTTTTTATCTGTGAAATGCTAGTGGTAGATAATAATAATATCATATTGCGCAGGGGAGAGTTTAGAACAACTGTCCAATTGATCTATTTTTTGTTGGCCCCAAGACCCACTGTGGCTCACCATACCTGAAAAAGCTGAAGGATTTGAAATATTAAAACCAGAATTAGTCAGAGATCCACTTCCTGACACATGTGGCGGGCTTTTGAGAGAGGCTTTTAGAGGATCCAGTATGATGTTTGAATGTTGGACTGTCACCCTGGAGACCAGCGCTCAGTTCCCGACTTGGCCATGTAAACCCTCCGGGTGACCTTGAGTGCATCACACACACTTAGCCCCAGAAAAACCTGTGATAGGGTCTCCTTAGGCTTGCCATGTCAAAAATTTCTTGAAGACACCTAACCACCACCACAACCCCATTTTAGAGCAAAACTAAGATCCATTCCGCACTGGACTGTTATAGTGCTATTATTCCACTTGCAACATCCTATGGAACCTGGGGTTTGCAGTTTTTGGAGCGGCCAGCTGGCCCCTCCTGAAACTGCAAACCCCAGGATTCCACAGGATGTTGCAAGTGGAATCATAGTGCTACAACAGGCTAGTGCAGAAACATGTTCTGCTTTAGATCTTTCTGAGAATCTCCTCCTTGCCATGTTAAAATATCTTTTGTCTTTCTGTTCTACCAAACTCCAAGCAAGGGATGTCACAGCATTGCCAGGTCAGAACTGGCCCAGGCCTTGAATTTCTAGGCCAGAACCCAAACCTAGGAGTGGCCCCTAGTGATGTCATTAAATAAATATTATGTGTTACCAACCATCGTTACTCACAGTTTGTAATTCAAGTAGCTTGTAGTTTAGGCCATTTCTGCACTAGACAGTCTAGTTTGGAAATGGCTTTAGACAGAGAGAGAGAGAGAGAGAGATTGAGAGAGAGAGAGAGAGAGAGAGAGAGAGAGCAGAAGTAGGGGAAGAAATTTTCCTGTTTGAAAATTAAGACAAAAATCTTAGCTAAAGTGGCTGTTCCCAGATCAAAGTGAAATGAGGAGATTATTCCTTCTCACTTGCTTAGAGAGACAAGGTAAGGAACACTTAACACCTTGCTTCCAGCCACAAGGCGGATACAGAGTGGAGTACAACCCTGGTACTACAACAACTGGAAGGGAAGGAGGAAGCTAAGTACATACAGTAAGCCCTCCACATTCACTAGGGTTAAGGACGCAGGACACCCACAAAAGTGGGAAAAGCACAAATATCAATATGTGTGGGTATATATCTGTGGGAAGATAGTCAAGGCATGGTGGGAGGAAAGGGCACCCAGGGTCCAAACCAGGTCAGGGGAAGGAGAAGAAAAGGGGGTAAGATTGGCATGGTGGCCCTGTACTTCCTCTCTTTTACTCATCTCCTTCCTTGGTTGTGTGTGCGGCATCAGAGAGGGCTTGTGGTGCTGAGATACCAGGCTGCAATTTGTCCCTAGCTGGCCAGGCCGCATCCTGCTGAAGGAGAAGGAAGACTAGAGGCATTTTTAAAGGGTTGTGCGGCCTGATTGGAGCCTCCAAGAGGAAGGTTCCTCCTGAAAAGGAGCACCTGAGGCAGAGAGGCAAGGTTTGGAGAGACTTACAAATAATCATATCCATGCACGTCAAACCCACAGATATGGAAAGTTGGCTGGAGAGTCTTTGCAAGTTGCAACAACAAATCAGTTAAGCCTTGCAACCTGTAGCAACCTTCTCCTCTAATAACTGAGCTGGAGATTTTGACACAATCCTTTCCACAAGCCAGTGCGATGGTCTGAGTGCTGGACTACAATCCTGGACACCAGGGTTCAATTTCACACTCAGCCATGGAAACCCACTGTGTGACCTTGGGTGCATCACACACACTCAGCCCCCAGAAAACCCTGTGATAGGTTCACCTTAGGGTTGCCAAAAGTTGGACATTACTTGAAGGCAGATGAGAACAACAACCCTTCCTGTTGCCCAGAGCTGATCCCACCAAACCTGGAGAATTTGCATCTTGGAGACGACCCATAAAACTTGAATTCAGGGTCAGGCCTGGACAACTGACAACTTTGGCTTCAATTATTGTGTCCATCCTAGTAGTGGATGTCACAGTTAGTCCGTGGTCTCCCAGAAAGACCATCATTGCTGCTGCCCAACTTGCTTTGAAATTTCTGTCTGCCTGGACTTACAGCCCTTGGGTAGGGAGCCAAACAATTATTTTAACATACTAAGCTCTGGTCTATTTCACTTTGGGAGGAAATGCATCCTCTTCAGATCAGTTGTGGGGTCACAGTAGGATCCCATGGATCTTTACTTACTTACTAACACAATATCTGTATGTTGGGGAAGACTCCAGCTGGTGAATCCCTGCCTGTGATGCTGTATTATGCAAAGAACACAGAAAAGAAAGGTGAGGGAAAACAAAGAAAAAACTTGTTCATGTGGGCATATTTGAGTTGTGGAAACTCACCTGAGTAATTTTTGTTTTCTACATTGTTGGCTTTACTCTGTGCCTGTACTCACGAGGACTAGCTATTTCTTCCTTTTACAAAACCCAAAGCATTAATCTGTGAATTCTCATTTCTGACAATTGCAGTACATTTTGAGCACATCCTGCAGCCCACAGCACAAGGATGCCATAAAGATTTCTTCTCTTGGATGCAAAAATTAAGCTTTCTGTCACTATTTCACAGAACTCATGACTCTGTCAACGATGAATGTTTTTGTTGTTATTTTTAACCTCCATGATCTTGCCACTTGGTTGATCTTTTGGAAGAAAAAGACAGTAATAGATCTTGTGGACAATAAGTTTTCAGCCAAACAATTCCTCCTTTTAACCACAGACAAATCATAGCATGTACTTCCGTATGTGAGGACTGGACAATTTGTTCAAAGGATGAAAAATGTTACTCCACCAGCCAGGATGGCTGGAGTATTTTGGGAACTGCAGTTTAAAAAGGAACTTTTGCAAGCTCAGGCTTCTCTCCAGCATTCCTTCAGGTGTCTAATTTATAATTAAAATCAAAAATCCCCCCACCAGGATATAGCCATGAGGAGGGGACAAAATTAGAGCATACTCCCCCAGATAATAATTCTTCCATCCCCAAATTTCTAGCATTGCTGAGAATGAGACACTGAAACTTGTTCTCATCTATGATGGTAACTTTTGCTGAGTTTGCATTCCCTTGGTAACTTTGCCTCCCTTTTTCCTTGGATTCAACTCTATGTCTAAATATTCAACTGCAGTTTTAAGTCACTGCAATGCTAGAAATTTGAGGAACAAAGGAAAATTTCATCTGAATGGGCAGAATTCTTATTGGGGGCAATGCCCTCCTTTCCCCCTGTAGCTCCACCTCCACCCAGCCAATCAAGGAACTTGCAAGTTCCATTTGAGTGGCAGTATTATCATGACAGAGAGCCAATTCTCAAAACTACTTCCGTGCCTTTGGGCATTGCAAGGAGGGAGGGATCCTGCCTGCCTGCCTTGGCTCTGAACCAGTTGTCTGAACCAGTGTGTGCAGTCTAAGAGTAACTCCATCTGTGTCTGAGTAACAAGTTGCTCAGCCTGGTGATGGGCAAATATCCAAAATGCTTGCTTCAAAAATAGACTGGGCTTTTTGAAGGGTCATGCTGAACCCAGGCAAAGACTAAGGGGCAGGGGTGGAGAACACAGCAGATGCTACAGGAGCACGGGATCACAGTAGCAAGTGATGTACAGAGTATTGTTTCTGCTGGATACTATGGTACTATGCTAATTTTTAAGGTTCAGGGAAATTGTGGAGGAAGGAGCAAAAACAATATGGTGTGCTGAGGTGTCAGTTGGAATCAGAGAGCTGCTCAAAGGAGGCTGCAGTCTATTCAGATTGAGACTGCGGTATTATTTGAGAGTTCACCTCCCTCCACCCTCTACTCATTCAATCCTTAGCTCAGGTTAAAAACTTAGCGTCAGCAGTTTTATATGGCTTGACATAGAGCCCTTGTCTTAACTGATCCTTGCTGAGCTACTAATTGCAATACCATCCTCTGACCATCAACAGTGGTGGTGCTATAATGGAGGAGAGAACAGGTCAGAACTTCATTGGTCAGCAACCAGTGATACTGAGGGCCTTATCAGACCAAGGTGTGATAACAGCAATGCATTATTCCTGGTTCAAGGTCAGTCATCTCACATAATGATGTTGCTTACCAGCCACTATTTCATTGCAATCCATTTTAAATGTGCCCTTTTTTCACATTGTAAATAATCCATCAATAACTAGCTTTCTGGCAATAATCCAATTAGCTATGGGAGTGCGGATTCCTCACAGCACTTTCCTCCATACCTGTTCTGTTAGTGGGCATGGTGTAGGCATTCCCAGGTTATCATTCCCTCAGAATGTTACTGTGCAAGTACAATGTAAAAATTAAAAACAAAAACAAAAAACACAGACCAATCACAAGGCATGAGGTAGAAAAAAGGATTTGGCAATGACACTGTAACATGGAAGAAAAAACAGTGCTGGTGATGTGACTAACCCACTAATGTCAAAAGAGTGTGACAGAGAGTGTTAACAACCTGATACCATCATGGGAATGATTATAGTGGGGTTCCAATGGAACAATGCAGGATTAGGATATGGTGTGATAAGGCCCTGGTTAAAGACAGACAAGCACACACACACAATGTCTTGGGTGTCTGACTTCCCAACATGCTGAGTAGAACATCTAAGAGGATTGAGGAGAAGCTCTGATGTTTTTAGAACAGTATCCTCCACTTAACACATACACGGTAAAATGCATCCTGATGTTTTATCCACAGGTCTGAGGAGGGATGGCATAGGGTAAAATTTTGGAGGTCCAAGCCACTGGAGGGCCCATGCCTCTGG